>CM073143.1:20001765-20294265 GCA_037039145.1 Fundulus diaphanus | reverse complement strand
ACTCCATCCCAACTGGCTAAACATCACATTAGCATGTGAAATGCATGTTCAAAACACTTGGAATATATTAACAACAATTAATGAAGTCCAAACAGTCCTCGCAACACTGATATTGCGATGACCTTGGCTTTGCGATATATTGTGTCGCTATGTGGTGCATCTCTAATGTTTATGTTGGAAAAAGTCAAATGAAAAACTAAGATCACTCCAGTGAACCTAAGGTCAGTTTGAGTTCATGTGTGATGCAAGAAGCAGGGCTGCACAATAATAGGAAAACATGCAAAATGCAATAACATTTTAATCCTGTGATTACTGATTTGGATAATTAGACAAGTAAACAGCATTAATGTCTTTCTGCTTTGGGTTTATGGCCCAGATAATGAGTCTACTGGAAAGAATAATAACATTTATTACTTCCATCTCAATAAAAAGCTTTTATTCAAATATTTGATTCTGCCCAGTATCTGCTGTTTGGTAATGAAACAACTTAATTGTAGTCTGTGTAATGACTTTACCACCTTCCCACCTCTTTACCATCTGAAACGGTTTATGCTGCAGCTATAGGAACGACACATTAAAAATTTAGAGGCATTTTTAAACCAACTCTTTAAAATCTGACCATATCTCAATACTGGCTACCGGCCAATGCCTACTTGGGTCAGTGTAACATCATTTCAATCTAGTTCTTTCTCTGCATCATTGATTGATTATTTCATGAAATCAGACAGCTGAAATCTTTAAACCCATCTGGGTTGGCTCTTGTAGGTCAGCCTCGGAAATTGATTCAATCAACAGTTGACTTGTTAGGCCGAGGCATTTAAAAAGGTCAAACGAGACTTCTTCATACAATAACAAACATCAGGTGTTAGGTTTTGAGAAGTGTAAATTAAATTTATTGTGCTCTCGACTGTCGCTGGAGTTAATTAAAAGACATTTAAATGTCTTAGCGCTCTTTCAGATATAAAAATGTTTTAAATTTAATGGAATGAAGAAGTTCTGGAGGCCAGACAGCATTGAGTGTTGCTCTCTTACTCTTATCAAATGCAAAAAAACCAATAAAATGTGTCATCCTCTGTGGGGTTTTAGATTCATTTTCTTACCAGTGACACTTTTTGTGGTTTAAATGCAGTCAGTGAAACCAGTAAGACCCTATTGGGAAAACTATTTGGCTGTATGTGCATTTGTGCTTGCATGCCTGTACAAATGGAGCATAATCATCAGTTTAGGAAAAATGCGACGTGAAGGGAATTATAATTGATATCTTGATCTTGATTTAGTTTCCCCTTGGTCAGTAACTCAGTTTATGACCCCAGAATGGGGAGAGTATTAATGCAACGCTGATGATCCTGAGCAGTTTTGTCCATACTGCAAATTGTTGGTTTGTTCTTAATATGGATCCAATTACGATAATAGCTTTCCCGAATTTTGTGTTGATACTTAATCTACGTTACCTTTCCAAACTATTAATAGCTCTTAAACATGTCTCCACCAGGTTTGTACAATCTTCTGGGCAACATAGCTGAAGCTCAGAAAGATTAGAGATTTCTGAAAGTTTTCAAGCCATGCCAGGTTGCTTAGTAAGATTTTTCTCTGGACTTTAAGCGTACAATTCTAACAGGAAGACACTTTAATCTGAACCTATTGTAGCTCTGGCTGTAAGTTCGGAGTAATTTTCCTGCTGGAAGGCAAACATGCACTCCAGTCTGCAGCCTATAACATGGTTTCTGCCAGGATTAACCTGTATCTAGTTCCATCCTTCTTTTCATCAACTTTGGCCCCGCTTACTAGTCAGTTCTGCAGAAAAGTACCCCCCACAGTGTGATAATGCTGCCACCGCTGTTAATGGTGGGAACCATGTGTTCATTGTTAACTTTCTAGTACGAAAAGCATTTTGCATGTAAGCAAGATTTTTCAATTTTAATTTCCTTTGACCAGATCCGATTTTTCTTTACTGCTCTCTTCCCACTCTTTTATAGAGGCAATATTTGTGAAGTACACGACTAACAGTTGTCCTGTAAAGAGATTCTTCTCTAATTCTTCCCAACATGGTTGAGTAGAAAAAGTCATGATACCGAGTTCGATGAATAAAACTCAGTGGTACCATGCCTACATCTAGATAAGTCCATGGATGAAGATGTCTTCAGCGAAACGCTGAAATTGCCTCATTTGGAAGAAATGCCGGTGCGTGACCTAACTCTCTCGCACTCTCTCCCTCCTTCCCTCTCTCTTAATGAGAGACAGATTCTCTTCAGGCATGTCCCTCTTTTTCATTGTGGCGTTTGGATTATGTAAGAGCGAAGAGGAGGAGGAGAAGGATGCGTTTTTAGCCCTCTTTTCTTTCTTCTGTGACCTGACTTTCAGAAAAGCTTGATTGTTAAATCCTTGCCTTCCTTATATAAAAAAGTATTTTAGTCAGTTGCTTTGTCTTCTGCGAGTGATTAATGTTAATTGATTTCTAATGAGGGCAATTTGACTCCTCATATCCACGTTGGTTAGAGAGGAGTTTGGGCTGTTGTTTTACAGAGAGCCACATTATGTAGATATTTGTTGTATTAGTTTTACAGAAAAAGCACTTCAACAAAACCACAGCTGCAGTGTTTCTGGGAAAGATACTTTTGAGGTCTATGATTTCCAAAAGTAAGGCGCTGGTGAGGCTGCTTTCGCTTGCTGGTGGTCGCCTGTTTCTCTTCAAAGGATTTTCATGTACACCTTTAACGAGAATCCAGCAGCTCAGCCTAAAACACACCACCAGATCAAAGAGCCTGTTCTGGGCCGCTGCTACAGAAGCTAATATAACCTCTCAACCTAGAGACTGTTAATAAGAATAACAATAAATGTCAGCATAGCATCAGTAAGGCTGTATATTTTAGTTTAGAATCCAGAACAATTTGACAGTGCTGTTTTTAGCTTGACACAGAGCTAGGAATTAAACAATTTCCAGTTTTATTGTTAACCAAGCAAGCTATTTTTTTAGTCTCATTAGATTTTTAACCATGTTCCCATTATGCATAAAGTTCAGCATCTCAGATGTGTGGTCACAGAATGAGGGGAAATGAAAGGTAACCCCCCCCACCACCAAGTTTTTAATTTAGCTGTTTTATAGACTTTATAACTGCACAGGTAAGGCTTTTGAAGTTGTTTTTTTACCTCTCTCCTAGCAGAAGGTGATGCAGATGTGTGCCTGAAGCAGCCTCTCTAATGCAACCTAAGTGAACATTTAGCCAGATGTATGCGGCCTTGAAAATGGTCTGGTTTAACTGGCTAACAGCTTGTCAGATTCACTGCGCTACCATTATAGGAGCTGAGGGTCTGGTTTTACTCAACACAAGGCTTTATATCTGAAGCAGTTCAATGTGCGTCTTGATTATCTCCACAGTGTCAAGACATGAGTTGAATTGGGAGACAACTTCCTTCAAACCTTTACAATAAGAGCCTTAATCATACTGTAGCCTGTGCTCTGAACTTCAGCTAGCATGTTTGAGGCAAATTAAAATATCTTTAAGTCTGAGTCCTTATTTATTTGATTTAATTAAGAGGTTTGTATGAATTTCCTCAAGCAGTGAAAGCATCAGATCACAGTTGTATTAGGGTTTTAATTCATTTATGATTGTTTTATTTGGAAGTAACTCAGTTTTTAATATATTAATATTTTTACTTTTTATATTACTATTTTAATACTTTTTTTATAAAATGTTCCCTTGTTTATATTGCTAATTGTTTTATTTGAGTTTTATGTATACAGATGTTATGTAACGACAGGGTTTAATCCTTATTTCAAAACGTATACCTTTCTCTACCTTTAGCTTTATACCTATAATTGCATATGTATGATACTTACAATGCTTTTAAATAGGCTCGCATATAGGGTCTTTCTATTTTTGCTTTTTTTGTCAGACTTTATTGTGATAGATCATGAAAATAAACCAAACAAACAAAAAAACTAAGATCATGGCCTTCCTTGGGTAATCACGAGTTAAATGTTATTAACAATATTTTTTTGAGTTGCGATCAATGGCCACACCCAGGGCTGCCATCAAGAAAACAGGAAATCGTCTTAAAAGTTCTGAAATCTGTGAGTCTGGAAATTGTTACAAAGACGTTTTAAAGGCTCCTGGGCTCCAGGTTTGCACAAAGAGAGTCAATTTCCTTCTCAGAAGTGGTTGGCCTACCACAATTTCATCCATCAACCCATGAGATCAGACAAGTGCCTAGAAATAACATCTAAAGCACTTCAGACCTGAGCTCAGTTAAGATCAGTGTTCTTGATTCAACAGGAGGAAAAAGACTAGTCCAAAAAAAGACCAGAAGGAGTACAAAGGTCTTCTTCTCTTCTTTTGTGGTCAGTGTTGTTTATGTTCTACTATCGCTGTGTGCAGCCAAACAAACATTTGTAAATGGCTTTTAAAGCCTGAGACACGCTGACTTGTACCAACTTGCTCAGTGATGCATTAGGGCGAACATGTGTTAAAACCAGAAGCCTGAGTCGCTGTCACTGAGCCTGAGATGTGTGAGAAATCTTTTCTGCCTCTTTTCTCCCCACGATGTGCACAGATTTATATCTCACTGGCAGTTACTGTCTGGGCTGAACACATTGCTGCATAGCAGCTTTAATGAAATCAAGTTAATCACTTGTCCTCAGACAAGCAGGGGTGTTATATGCATTCCTTCATGTCTGCTACCTCTTGGATTACATGGACATACCTGACTTTGCCAAGCTTTTGGATAAGACGGATTTGCTCTACGGCTGTATCAGATCACTCTGCCACTCAAAGTTCCTCTTGGGGAAACAAGGATCCCGGTTAGCCTATTAGACAGCTTGGTTGGACCGGCCCCAGCTGTTGTCGGCAGATGACTGGCAGGGTGCTCATTAGGTCTGCAAGCTTCGCTTCGTGGCTGCAGCAGCAGCTACGGCAACCACAAACTCAGCTCTGCAGCTCAGACGGGAGCAGGCAGCGACCTTTGCTCCCTTCACCTTTTACACCCGCCACAAAGTTTCCTTACCCCGTGTCCTTCTGTGCGCACTTTAACGACACAATCGCTTGCCTTTCTGGGCCCAGTCACTGACTTCTCGCGTCCTTACGGGGAAATAAAGCTGAATAGTTAACCATGCTGGGTAATAGATAAACACCATAATGTTTGAAGATTAACACGGTTGTGCCGAGAGTTTAGGGATGGGTTCTGTGGGTTGGTTTGAGGTTCCCAGTGGAACACCAGTTGTCTCTCTTGCTGTTTATTTTTCAGTCATGCTCATGCAGCTCCTGAAGATGGAGCTCAGATATCTAATGTGATGCGACATTAATAGATTTCATCACAGCCCTTCGGGGGGTTTTCTGTGTGTAAAACAGTGGACCTGTTGTTGTTGGCACAAACGCTTCCAGTGTTTCTAAACTGGTAGTAGGAGTGAAGATAAAAGGATTTACATAAAGGCTGCGTTGTTTTCACCGTGAAACAGCTTTCATCCTCCTTCATCAAACCCTTTGTGACAAAGAGGTTCTTAAATCAGTGTCTTGAAATCAAAATGCAAGTCTCAGAGCATGGGAAAAAAATTTGATGGTTGGGAAACAAAATCAAATTAGAACTCTGGCAGGAGGACTGTGTTCATTCATAAATCAGTCGGAGAACCAAAGCCAACTTTTGAGCTTGTGGATGGTTTTCTCTGCAGCTATTTGTTTTGGGGGGCGCTATTCCTATATTTAAAAACGGAATTGAATTAAACCATCATAAGGATGTGAAACGCTCCCTCAAGGCATAACACTAACTGTGCTATACCCTAATATCTCCTAAATTAATCAATTTAACTCAGATTATTTAAATCACAAACTCAAGAGCTGGCAGTATTAGTTTCAGTTGCCAGTATAAAATGTTGTACTTTTTATAGAAGAACTAACCCGCTAGTGAACTGTTGAAAGGCACTCACTAGCTAATTTCTTAGGAACACAATTGCTTGTTCTCACAAATAACAAATCAACCAATCATTTAGGCATCTAAAAGTGGTGAAAATGGCTGCTGAAGTTCAAACTGAGATTGAACATTTGGAATAAAGTGGATTTAAGTGTCACTGAATGTAGCATCATTGTGCCAGACGGGCTGGTCTGAGTATATCAGAAACTGCCGATCTTCTTGGATTTTCTCGGACAGTCGTCTTTCAGGTTTATATTTCCAGTGAGCGAGCTACAAAATATGCAAAATATGCCGTTATTGCCAGAAAAGAATGAGCAGGCTGGTTTGAAACAATGGACCACTGCAGCTTAAAGAAAGACTTGCTAAAACCAAGGTACTTAAATGTTTGACATGTTGAATGCACAACACGTCAAACCTTTTTGGTAGATGGGCTGCGACAGCAGAAGACTGTCAGGAAAGTGCAAGAAACTGAGGCTACAGTCCACACAAGGTCACCAAAATTGGAAAATAACAGACCTTGAAACACATTGCCGAATCTGACGGCAGGGTCAGAATTTGGTGTAAATAACATAAAAACATGGGTCCATCCTGGTTTGTATCGACAGCTCACACCGGTGGTGTAATGGTGTGGGATATTTTTATTGGTCCTTTTAGTACCAACTGAGCATCATTGAGACGGTGACCATGTCAGTCCCTTTTATGACCAACGCGAACCAATCTTCTGATCTCCACTTCCAGCCAGATAATACTACATGCCTCAAAGCTCAAATCATCTCAAACTGGTTACCTAAACAATGCATTTACTGTACTCTGACGGCCTCCACAGTCAACAGCTCTTAGTGCAACAGAGCTCCTTTGAGATGTGATGGAACAGGAGGTTCGCACAATGGATGTGCTGGGGGGAAATTTGCAGCAACGATGTGATGCTGTCATTTCCATACTGACCAAAATCTCACAATCTTTCTGACACCTTGTCGAATCTACTCCATAAAACATTAAGTTAGTTCTGACGGTGGTTTAATCAAGGTGTTCCTAATAAAGTGGCCATTGTAAAGTGAAATCCCACTATAGTTTACATTTTTTTTAGGGATTACAGATTAATACCCATCACATTTTAATATATATTTCAGAAATTGAACATTTTGTGCAGATCATGCTTCGCTGAACACAAATGAACCTTTTGCCCACAAGCCAGAAATTCTGACTAAATGAGCCAAAGCTAAGGGAAGTGGTTCTTGTTCTGCCTTCCGGTTTGTAGCTTTCTAAAACTATATGTAGTCTATTTTTATGACTCTTTTTAACAAATTGTTGTGTTTTCCTCAGGGCTAACATGGCTTTCTAAGGCCATATACTGTATGTATGTATGTATGTATGTATGTATATATATATATATATCTCAAAAACCCAGTATTTTTTCCAGTTCACCCAAATGTCAGATTACTGAATACAGTGCTTGCAGCTGCACTGGCTTAGGCTTCCGCTGCACTTAAACTTCCTTGGGGGTATCATAAAGAACTTCTTGGTTAGTCTTGATGAATTGTAAGCATAAAACACTTCATCTAGCTCTCAGATTTCCTGTACTTCTTTGTCAACGTAGAATGTTTTGGGTTATCCAGTTCTTAATCTTTTGAATAGATAAAGGCTGATGTTGACAGAGCGCGAGCCCAGCAGGAGCAGAGCTTTACTGGGGCATGTTCCTTCAATAGAGCCTTGTTGTCAGAGTAGAGGAGTGGTCTACTGCTTCAGGCTACAGCCACCAAAGTATGTCCTTGTTCAGGCATGAGAGTTCATTGTGTTAGCAGTCAGAACACAAAGTCCCCTCTGAGTCGGTCTAAAAATATTTCATACCACCGCTGCCCCAAACAACACAGCAAGGGGCATAAATATAGAGAAGCAGCATGAGGCTGGCTGAGCAAATTCTCAACAAAAGTAAAGCAAACTTCTACTTCTATAGAGTCTGCACTGGTAAAAACACAAAATGAAGCTTTTAAAGATTCTTTATTCTGACAGATCTGTAAATGAGGGTGCTAACTGATCAAACATATGTTTGAAGAGAAACTGATCTTTTTCAGCCTTTTCTCAAGTTTCTAAAAGCGTTTGGACTGAGGTTCTTGGGCCTTAAGAGGTTCAATGTACTTTATGGAAAAGTGTGAAGATTTGATCAAATAAAGATAACCAAATATTTACAAATAAAGTGCAACGTTCTTATAAATAATAAAGCTGTGGTTCACTATAAGTCAATTTACGTATTTTTTTTACAAGTGTATATTGCCGTTCAGAATCACTTCAGCTTAGTCAAGTTAGCTTGCACCAGAGAGGAGCTAACTGGAGAGAATAGAGCACCTTACTTTAGGCATGAATTGGACTATTTCCTCTCGCATGAAGCCAGATTGGGTCTGTAGGGACAATCCCAGCATTCAGCTCTCGGCTCAAATGACTGTCGAGTCTTGACACAAACAGTTGCTTTATCAGCTCTTGGTTGCTCTGAGGGAGGTAAGTGGTGTTGCTCCTTCTGTGTGAGGGTCATTGGATGACTGGGTGGTCCCTTATTTTGTCCCAATGGAAGCAGATAAGTAATTTATTTGGGGTAAACCTCCCCAAATAAACTTGAGCGGTTAAGCTGACCCTTGTCTCCATTATGTGGAGAGTCTTTCACAACATTTTCAAAGCATGTAATTAGTTCATTAAATGAAAGACAGAAACCGTGACACAATCAAGTCATTTCTAAATTTTAGACTTAATATCTTTTTTTCAACTAGCTTGATAAGATTATTAACCAGTTTTACATGCACCACCCTGGGTTGATTATTACCACACCTGCAGAATCAAAATCACTTGTATAGAACATGTCTGACAACATGAAGCAGGCTAAAAGATCTCAACAAGCAATACATCATGTCTTAATAAAAAATAAATAAAAAAAAAACTGAAAGAAGAGATGAGAGTTAAGTCATTGACACATACGAGTCAAGAAAATGATACAAAGCCATGTCTAAAACCACAGTGAAAGCCATTATCCAAAAATAAAGAAAAGATGGAACAGAGGTGAACATGGAGTGGCCGTGCTAATAAAATAACTCTTTAGTGGCTCTTTCTGGAGGTGCTAAAAGAACCCAGAGCAGCATCTGCAGGCCTCACTTGTTTCAGTTAAGGTCAGCGTTCATGATAATAATCATAATCAATCTATAATATCATGTTTTATTGTCATCGTGACATACATTCTAATGAAATTTGTTCTCTGCATCTAACCCATCCCCTCGGGGAGCATCGGGCTGCCACTGTGCGGCGTCCAGGGAGCATTCTGGGGCTAAGGGTCTTGCTCCGGGAGCCAGACTGACAGTGTGTGGGAGCTGAAGCCAGAACCTCCGGGACACAAGCACTATTCTCTAACCACTAGGCCATCACTGCCCCCTGATTGAACAATAATAAAGAGAGTCTGTGCAGAAATTGCATCCGTGTGAGAGTTCTAAAAAGAAAATGAATGCCGACCAAAAAGAACACAAAAGCGCATATCACATAAAGCAAACAAACAAAAAACAACAACATCTCAATCATAGCAAAGACTTTAGGGAAAATGTTCTTTGGACTGATGACACATGCCATTTTGTAGTAAACAAAAACAAATAAATGATTTCTTTCAAATCCAAGACTGCAGTTACAGTGTTTTATTATGTTTTGAGGGACGCTTATCTCATTTTCTGCAAGAAACCAGCTTCTTGGTTTAATGAAGATAATGTCAAATCTAAATCTCCCGGTGGAATGAATAATTCTGCGCTTCACTGTACTTTTTGCTTCATGACAATACTCACTAAATGGGTTAATTGATGCATTTAATAAGAAGCACCGGAGTGGTTGCCATTGGTATGAAAACAATGTTTTCCTTTAATGTTTCAGATGCTAATTGGTTTCATCCTCATCTTAAGTTGTAGTGTTTGTAAAGAAATGTTTACACCAAATATGTTTTCCTATTTCCTAATAAGTTAACACTTTATATTGAAATACCTATCATACCTAATGTGTGTTCAACACTAAAAGTTTGGAAACCTACTTCGAAAATCCCAATTAGCTGCTTTTTTTTTTGTACATGGTTTTATATCCAGTTGATTCTCATTTCATTTTATTAATTCCGAAGTGTGTGTTTTATTAAATTTAATTTGCGAAAGAAGCCCGATTAACACACTTGCTCCAAAGCCCTTGTTCTCTCTGGGTGGAAAAGAAGTAGCGCACCAGGCTTTTTACTGGAGGTTAGGGTCAGCTGCTTTCACAGCAGGCGACAGGAAGCCGGAGGGACCGCCGTCTCTAAGCGCCTAATGAGCCTCTAATTGATATCCAGCTGAAAAACCCCACAGAGTGTTAATGCCACTTCCAAGGAAACTATATTACGTCCTCTCTTCATTTAGCTAACAAGCCTCAGAATGCCCGGAAGCGTGCATTTTTAACACCAAGCCACAGTGGTGACACAGCAGTTGGTGTTTGAAATTATTATCCTTTCTGCTCAGGACAGATGACAAACATTTACACACCGATGCACGTTCAGTCCTTCTCCTAATGGGTTTATTTTCCTGTTGCGCCAGCCCGAACGTTAATAGTGACCGTAGACTTAAAAGTACTGTGGTCAGAAATAGTTTTTACGACTCCTCCGGCTGTGTTTTTAGGAGTCTTGGTGTAAAGAAACAGAAACCCACTTCACCTGGGGCTCCACTTCTAGTTGCAACTTCAAAAACTGTGTCAACTTTCGCCTTTTATTTGACCAAACCTCTGTGATGAGGTGGAATTTAAGAAAGACGCTAAACATAGGAAAGGCTTTAAAGCAGCTTCCCCACTGTATCCCGTTCTCCGTGTTTTAAAGCTCCAGATATCCTGCCAGGGCAACTCTCTGGGTGTGTTGCTCTAAATGTTTCTTTCATGGCCACAATAAAGCCGAAAGTAGCAGCTGCTGTAAAGGGCTTTCAGACTTTAGATTTGAGCGTATCCTGGAAATTGCAGCGCGTGGTTTAATAGCTCGCTTTGTTTAAAATCGATCCGTGTTAATTTGGCGCTTCACTCCGCTAAAAGTACCTGCCGCTAAAAGCTGCGCCACCTGCCAAGCTTCGTCTCAGATCTTCTATTTTAGCTTCTAATGGCCAGCAAGCACATAGGTGGGATGACTTTCTGTCAGCTGTGGTGGGTTATGGAAATACTTGTGCTTTACATCCCAAGCGTTTCAGAGCATCTTTATTGCTTTTTCAGTTTGGATGAATCAAGGGACTTCTCTGCCTAATAGTATGAGTGCTTCCTGGGTGCCAAGGTTGACGCAATCTTTTAATGAGACAACTGTGTGCTGCTGTACATATGTTTTAGATATATAAGTTGTTCTGTGTACTGACTTTTTTTTTCATTTTAATCTTCTCTAAGATCTAAACTACTATAAATGACTGCTATATTTAGTAGTTCCAGTTTAAACATTAATATTTTTGTAGAATATTAGTTTGTTAGATGAGATGATAAATGATAGTGGGTTCCTGAGATGAGATGCGATTTTAAGTAGATGTTTTGGGAAACTAACCCCTCTAACTAAACTAATCAATTCAATTTTATGTATATTTCCCCAATTCACAACACATGTCATCTATTCTATTCTGCCTTTTCACAAAGAAAGAAGAATAAAGGCTTTACAAATCCCAAAATAAATGATGAAATATATTTTATAGACTCTATAATCAGGGAATAATCTAGTCCTACTTTGACTGGACTAAATAGTACCATAATTAATCCTGTCTAATTCTAAGGCGCTGTAATGTCCTTAAATTAATCTTTTATGTATTTTGCAGTAAAATAAGGGTTTGAATCATGAATTGTGTTTTAAAGAATCTTTTATGCAAAGAATTGCCCTGTTAGATTTTGATTAGCCGAAGATTTTAGATCTTTAACGTGAGAGGAATACATCCTTCAGCAATAGGAAGCGGCAAAGCTGGGGGCAGACATGCTAGCTCGCTAACCGCTAATGTTTAGCTAGTATGATTTTGTTCTCACAATTCTTACAAATTGTTTGTATCTTGTTTGTTACTTTTCTACAGTTTCTTTTTATAAAGAGGACCCAATAACCACAACTTAAGCACAGCAATATAATCTGCAGGGTATGGCAGAAGGTTTTAGGGTTTCTGCCGCTCTATCACGAAGATGGCTTAGTTCAAATGTTATTTTCTCAGTTATATTTTAAGAGTAAGGGGGAAAAAACTCCCATCTCTTTAAGACCTCAAATTAATCTGATTTCTCTATTAGGTAATCATTTATTTCTACCACTTTCTGTGGCATGTGTACCACAACGATAGGGGTTTCCTGGTTGATTTTGTAATGCAGGGGAAGGGCTAATTGGGGGAGCTTTAAGACTTTTCCTATAAAAAACATTTTTTTTGGGAAGCAATTATTATAGTTCACATTTATGATTGTTATACCATTAAAAAACAGTAGCATAATAACGTAAACAGAAAATGGGAACTTGGTAACATCCTGTTGTGCCTTAAAAATGGTGACTCCCGTTTAAAGGCCAAGGCTCCAAATCTGTTGGTAGGGGTAATAAGAGGTTATGAAATTCACTCTTACATCTTCTCATTCAATCGGAGTGAGAACATGGGATGCTCACAATCCACAGGGATCCAAAGCAAAGTTCGGCTGAATTGAGCTTCTTAATAAGACAAGTTAATAGATTCTTAAACACAGTCTGGAGCTATAAAATGCTGAGCCTCGTGTATTATTCAGGAACCATTTTGAACTCGGGAGTAATTTACTGCTCTGCCCTTCCCTGTGAAAGATATGAGTTGACTTGTTGGCAGCAAAAGTTTGGTTTGATGTAACTTGTTGAGAATATGTTTGTTATAATGTTTGAAGATCATTTCACTCAGTTTTTGTTTTCTAGCCCTTTTAATTTATAGGTACTCTAGGGATTTCGTACGAGAGGATGCTTTGTTCTCAGGTCAGCTTTACATCCAACCAACTTCCCAAAAAAACATTTTAATTACTTACATTTTTGCCTCTCATTTTTGCAAAGAAGCTCGATTAGATTGCGATGGAGAGAGCCTGTGAACATCAATTGTCAAGTTTGCTACTTTCTTAATTGGATTTGGGTCTTACATTTGACTCAGCCATTCTAATACACAGAAATGCCTTGATTTAAACCATTCCTCTCTAGCTCTAGCTGTGTATTTAACTTAATCGTGCTGCCAAAAACTAAACCTCCCCCCCAGTTGAAGTCTTTTGCAACCTCCATCAGGTTATCTTCCATGATTACACTGTATATGGCTTCATCCACCCCCCCACCCCCACCCCCACCCCCCAGAGCACATCTGACCAGAGCACATTCTTTAACATGTTTGAGTGTATTACCTGATTTGTGGTGATTAAGAATGCTTATGGCTTTCTGATAATAATTTCTTCCTTCTTGACACGTTTCCAGTTACCTTAGGCCTGTTGGCTACATCTTAACAACCTATGGTGATGATTTATTACTTACCCCTGCTCTAAACTTCCTTAATTACTTTTTCTCTAACCCGTCTTTTGTGTTTCTTCAGCTTTGGGATTTTGTTTGTTTTATAGTGTTCTCTAAAAACCTTCTGAGGTGGTGAGATGATGAAAGAACAGCTGATTAATTTACACACAAGTGGCTCATATATACAAAGTCAAAGTCAACTTTATTGTCAATTCTGTAATACATACTTAGACATATTCGGACATATTCGTGGCTCTCGGGCTCCCAAACAACATGGTAAAAATTGAATAAACAGAAAGGTCTTAATATAAGAAAATTTTAAAAGAAGCATAAGTAGAAAAGTAGAAAAAGTAAAAAAGATATGCTATTATGTGTTGCAGAAGAACTGGGAAAGTAATGGCGTGCTCTAGATTTTTTTTAAAGGTATCAGAATGAATGAGCTAAATACAGATGTGGACTACATTGTCTTCTTTTTATTCAATAAAAAAATTAAAACCATTTAACATTTCTACAGTTACAATTTTGAAAAATGTGGCATGCCCATGTATTCTGCCTCCTTTGTTCTGATACCCCAAAATAAAATTCATGCAGTTTTGTTTGAGTTACCTAATTAGTAAAATCCATTTATTATTTATATTACCTGGGTTCCATTTCACTCTTTATGTGTAACCTTGTGTCGGCCCATGACATAAATGTTAGTATAATACTAAAATGTTGACTCTCTTTGCTGTGTATTGACCTTTTTGAAAATTCGACTCATCCTACTAAAAATATCCAAGTATGGAATCAATATCTAAAGAGTTAAATTTAAACAGAAAAGTTTCGTTAAAGCTGTATTGGGAACAAGAAGCCTGCAGATTATCTTAACACTGTTTTTTATTCTCCTGGGATGTACTCTCTTCTGCTATGTGTTATAAGTATTTGGCTCGCCGTGTCCTGAATTTCCAGACCTTTGGCATATATAAACCACGGTCGGGAGAGAATAACCATATGTTCTGAGTATTTCAGCCAAGTAGCTGTTTGTTACATTAAACAGAATGGTCTGTCTCTCGTGGTGTGAAGCTTTAGCTTTGTACAGAGGCTTTTGTAATGCATGGAAACTTAAACACTCATGGTCCTCCAGAGGGAGATGAGCAGCACAGCCTAAATGCCTTAATTAACACTGAAATGGGAGGGGACTTAAAAGTGTTGGACACATGGATTTTTAATTCACATTCTAGCCTTTTCACTTATTAACTCATACGCTCACATTCATGCATACTGCAGGATTATTAAGATTGTAGGGTTTTGTGGAATTAGATTTCTGTGGGCGTTATTTTTCTGATGTGTGCCAGAGTTTTTCAGCTAAAAGGGACAAATTGTAGCCAACACGACAAATATCCCTGTGAGGAGTTCTGCTCCTTGTTCTCCTCTAATCATCATCTGTTTGAGGGTAAAGCTGTGTGTCTTCAGTGTGAACCCTCTGGATTCAAGTGGCAAGAGAAGTGTCTCTCTGAGCCATTTTTCTTTTACTCTCGACCTTTCTTCACTTTTAAATGTCATTTAAACATTAGGGTAGTAAGGGCAGAACCTTTTTTTGTAGAAATATTTCATTTGAGCAAATCCCGATGTAAAAATAAAATAATTTAATTTGCCAGAACTATTAGGACATCAATGATACGTTCTGAATGACAGCATTTTCCTAAAAGCCGTCTGGGATTGATGAAGCTCTAATTTTCTCTTTGTTTCTGTAGTTTATTTAGACTCTCAGTGGCTGAATTAAGTTAACTAAGGTGGAGCTTGGTGTGAAACTCAGAGTCCTGGAAAGTCAAACTTGATGATTAAAAAAAGAGTATAAATCACAACATTGACCCTTTATAGCCATTGTATAGTTTTAAACCAGAAACCAGTGTATTCCTGCTTGCCACATTATTATTTTTATTATACATTTATATTTTTTAGGGGGGGGGGAATAATCAAACATGCATTATTCCAGCTTTACATCTCGACATTTTCTGCTCATTTAGCTTTTATCACACGGCCGACTACATCTCCCACACAGATATTAGAGCCCCGTTCCTGCCCATAACTGGCTTTTTAATGGCAAGATAATACATTTAGTCAGACTGCTTGGAAGATCGACATCACAACTCTGAAAGCAGCACTTCATTTCAGATCCTCCCACTGAAGAATAAAACAACTGTCCCAGTCTGTGCTGTGACAAGAACGCCTTGTTGACCCACATGCATCTTTTTTTTTTGTCTCCTCGCATCGCCAGCCACTGTTTGTAGTCTCTTTTGGAGAATGGATCAACAACAAGCTCCCACTCCATTCGCTTACAGCACAACAAAGATGGCTGTCACACTGTTTTCTGCTTTGTGACAATTTCACTTCAGCTCAACGTTTTATTTCATGCTGTTGCCTTTGTAGGGAAGCGTGGAGCGTTTCTTCTGGAGAGAGACTTCGGTTCAGCGTGGTGAAATGTAGCGCCTCGCTGCTTCCAAAGCTGGATTTGTTGTCTACTCAAGGTGAGTCCTCTCTCAGGTTTCCTGGTACTTCAACTTTACGCCGACTGCTGCAAGGTTCAGAAAACATATCGGCAACACCACTGTTTTGTGGAGTTTAGCTAACTTTTGTGACTTGTCTGACTTCAGTAATCCATTTGTTAGCGTCAGGCACAGTCCACACATTTTATGGGAGGTTTTCACTGTATGGTGTTGAGCAAAAAAATACCAGTTTTACACTAATCAAGCAAAAATTTCAAATGAAAACCAAATTTATTTAAATCGACTTGTATACCTGCTTATAAATCTTAAATAAATATCTTAAAATAAATATTTTAATAATAATAAAATAGTATTAGATAATGATAATTCCAGTAAACGTATTGGTATATATACCACTTACTGTTATGTAGATTTTAAGCCTAGAGAGAAGCAAAAATCTAGATTTAAACCCTGGTTTATTCGTAGATACGCTTGAGTAGAGCCTGGAGTCCGCTGATTAAAAGCTTTCGTTTTGAAACTGTTACTTGAGTAAGAGTGACTCGTGGTGCTGCTTTAGTTTCCATGGCTGATGACGGTCTGAGTCTGTCACCGGAAATGTTCCCAAGCTGCCTAACTTGTCTTGGTTGTCAGTGAGAGAAAATGTATAGTAGCCTTGTTTCAGCCAGCTGCCCAGCACTGCAACAACAGGTGGATGAATTACTCTGTGCTCCGTACAGCTGGAAAAAATGTCCCTTTACTTCTTTCTTTTCTCTGGTATCTCATTAAAAAAGTGTTTAAACCAAAGGAATGTAAAAAAAATTGTTAGCTGTTTTGAATCTGTATTTTTTTTTAGCAGTTGAGAAATAATTTGATAGTCAAACCTTCAGAAATAGTTTTCACTGGAATTTTGATGGTTTGATATTTTCCCATACAGTTGAAAACAGATGTTTAAATACTGTATACCCATAACATGTTTTTCTCAATCTTCTAAAACCTTAAGAAATGAGAGAGAATTTAAAAAGAAAAATTAAACGATGGGTTATTTCAAAGCAACAAACCTAAAAAAGAGCCGTACAGCCGCACAAGTCTTCTTCACCCATGGCCACAATTTCCAGATGCTTAAAGGTGCCTCATTCTTCTATTCCAGCAAAAACAAAAGTATAAACACAATGGGATTCTCCAGCCTTCATAATATTCAGGAGGACACGGGTTAAGTTCCAGGATGAGTGTGTACAATATGTTTAATTACAAAAGCAAAAGAACCTGTAAAGGTGGTGACTGACCCTGATCCACAGTGTAACAAGTACCAAACTAGCATCGGCTGAAGGGCCACTCAGACAGGAAGAAGCCATTCCTCCTGACCTAAAATAAAAAGCCAGATTACAGTTTGTAAATGCCCTCAGAGACAAATACCTTAACATTTGACTTTAACATGTCCTGTGGTCTGATGAAACCAAAATTGTTGTTTAGCCACAGTGACATGCGTTAGATTTGTGTGCACAGCTGAAAAGGTGTGTGTGAGCAAGGCGGTCTGCAAACCTGACTGGACCAACAGGCCAGCAGACCTTTTGTTATGAGAAGCCTATGGAAGGATACCCAAAACATCTCAGCCAAGTTAGACAGTTGGAAAAGGGATATTTACCGAATATTAGGGAAATATATAAAACTTTTGAATTTGATGACGTAAAAAAAAAATCTCTAAAAATGATATCACTCATTGATCTGACATTTATAAAGGTCTGGGAAAAATATTATCAAATAGCAAATATAAATAATTTAAGAAGTCTAAACTGAGCTAAAGGATCTGTTTTTTTTCCCTCACATTTCAATTAGTTTTTTTCGCCAAAATTCAGATTTTTCCCTTTTTTCCCCCCCTAAATGTCATGAATGAAAATATCTTTACTAATAAGAATTTCAAGAGCTAAATAGAAAAAAAATATATTTACAGTTCAGCAAAAAAAGCATTTTCATTAAATCTTATTTAAAAAAATCTGATGAATATGAGATACTACTATTTTTTCTCATCTGTTTATCTAGACATTTTTTTTTAAAAACTAGCAATAACAATATTGCTGAAGCCTAGTTTTCGTTTCATTGCCCCGTATATTCGGTGAGGGTGATGTAATCGCCTCATGAAGCTGTCAGTCAATCACTGTTTTTTTTCGCTTGAATTCGACCGACTGCTGATAGATGTGTCAGCTCAGGGCTGTTTCAATTACTCCTTGTCTAGCCAGCCATGAAATGGTTGTTTGGATCTGAAATTGATCCAAAATCAGAACAAAGTCTTCTACTGTTGCCAAAGACAAGCGCAACTGTGGTACAACAATGAGCCAGTAAAATGAGGAGATGCTGCTTCAATACAATCATGCAACGCTGTGATGTCTTATCGTTTTTTAATGCAAGTGTTCTCCTCAACTAAGTTAGTATTTTCTGCAGAAACCTACAGCATGGAGTAAATAAAGTGCATTTTGAAACATGTAGCTTGGATATTTGGCAGATTTCTTCTGGTTTATCTAGTTGCCACACTCAAATGTTCTAGATCATTAAACTAGTTTTAATATCAGACAAAAAGCAGTTTTCAAAGGACCTAATACCTTTACGTACCGCTCTAGGCAGTAACGGCTATCATCAAGCATTTGCAGTAAATGTCAATGTTTTAGATCACTGCGGGGGATTTTGGCTCACTCTTCTTTGCAGAACTGTTTTAATTCAGCCACATTGGAAGAGCCTAAGAAGGACGGACCTGTTATGTTTGTCCTTTTTAAAGGTGGACTTGCTGGTATGTTTTGGACCATTTTCCTGGTGCACAACACAAGAACACTTGAGCTTAAGGTCACAAACTAAAGGCGGGTCATTCTCGTCCCGGACTTTCAGCTAGAGAGCACCATGGGGCTTAAGCTCCAAAATAGCTTCAGAACATCACAGTATCACTACAACGTTTGGCTGTCGATTCTCTTTCTGAAATGTTGTTAGTGTTGTTCCAGATGTAACAGCACGCACACCTTGAAAAAGTGCCACTTCTGTCCCCCTCAGTCCACAAGCGTTAAGGCACTTCATAGCCTTCTGAAGCATAATCAGACTGAATCGTGATGTTCTTTTGATTCCAGAGCTACACACTCCATCGCATGGTTTGGATATCACTTTTTTCCCTCTATAAATCAAATACATTTTTTAAAACTGTATTTTGTATTTAACAACTTTATCTATTTTTGATGAGCTGAAACGCGTGATTAAAGAGCAAATACAGAGGAAATATTTAAGGTGGTGAACCCGCTTTCACTGCTCTCTATGTTGCTGAATATATTTTCCACATCAAAAATCAAGACTGCATGAAATAAAAACTCAACCCTCAAAGCTTAACCTATCAGTAACAACACAAAGTGGTGGTTTATTTTGTCTTATAAAAAGCCTCTAATAACCAGTTCAGTTGAAAAAAAGTCAGAATTTTCTGACAGCAGTTAATTGCTTTGAAGGGTTAACGCTGCGTCCTCTGGGCACGTCATGTCAGTAATGTGTCGGGTTTGTAAACCGAGCGTCAGGACCAGCTTTTGTCAGCTGTTATGAGGAGCGCGGCTCCCAGGCTGTGCAGAGGTATGCAGGGTGACACTCTCACTTCTCCACGTGCATGCATCTCCTGCCTTCGAGATGCAAGCTGGCAAATGGAGTGGAAGAGTTGCTCCATTAAACCCTGGCTCTCCTCTGAGAGGGGCAGGCCAGGGGCTCCGAACGCTGCTACTCTCGTTCCGCAGCAGAAAGTGCTGACGCAATCTTTTTTTTTTTTTTTTTTTTTTTTATTGTCTGGCTAAAAAGCCTTCAGACCACATGACACTGGCCCTTTTCTTCCTCTGTGATTCCTCCGGCCGTTAAAGCCAGAGCCGCACAAAGGAGGCGCAGTATGCGACCGCTGTTTAGGAGGTGGCATAAATTATACTTGTGCCATAAAAACGCTGCAAAGGTCTGCATTGCTCACATTTTTAGAGGGCCAGCAAAGAATTCCTTTGTCTTCAGCGTTAATTGGGTTTAAACTTGTTTCATTTTATTATTCACTGGAGTTAAGCTATTCCGGGAAACAATGTTATTGTTTTTCTTTTTGTGCAGAACAGCTTTTCAGATAAATCATGCTCTTTGACATCTGTTCAGATGCACAAATCCTGTAATTTATAAAGCTCTCTGGCCTGAGAAAAAGCTCCCTCGGCCCTTTTGCTTGCTGTGCAGATCTGTCAGTTTGTGATGACCTGGAGTGGTTGCTCCTGTGCTGGTCATTGGTGCAGAGAAGCAGAAATATTACATTGTCTCCGGGGCACTGAAATATTGGCTTTGACTGCTGTAACTTTGCATCAAATTTGACACACTTTCTGCTGTTTTCCTGGATAGTTTCCCCTCAAAGAGGAAAAGTTGGAGTTACGTCTTAAAGGCCTCTGGTTATTGTTACAGTCAAGCAGTTGCATTTATGCATTTCCTTTAATAGTATCAGTCACGCATCGGCCAACCAGGTGCTGCAGGCTGTATGTCTCTGCTCAGTGCTTCAGGGAGCGATGCTGATGAGAAAGATCTGTGTTGTCGAAGCGGCTGAAGGGAAGAGGGTTGTTCCTCAGTGGGTTGGGTGGGTGGCTGAGCTGCAGCCCACGGCTACTCAAAGGGAGCTGTGTGAAATCAGACGCGTTGAACCGCACAAACGCCAACTCTGACAGCCAGTTGTGACAAAAAAACCAATTTAAGGTGGCACGATAAATCCCGTTTGAGCTGCGAGGAAGCTGCCCTCTCTTTTGTTTAACCTTGTTTCTCTGATCTTTGAGCCCTCCTTGTGGTCGGCGTGGACTTTAAGAGAGCCTGTGGATGAGACAAGAGTTTGTTTTGCCAAGTATCTCAGATGTTTAAGGAGTGCAGTGCTGTTTGTCAGCGAAGAGTGGAGGACTAAACTAAAAGTGACGTCCACTGCATTGTTTGTTCCATTTTTCTGTTTTCACTTATTTGTCAAAATGTTTCTGATGATCAGACATGATGGGACATTTTTATATCGGACAGAAATAACAAACTCCATCTGTGTTGTGTCTTGTGGGCTGTTTGATACAAACAGCAGAAGTTCGAGGCAGTAATTTACATATGTGGAAAACCAGTGTGAAACAAAACCCCAAAAGTTTCAATGAAGTTTTCGTTTTCACAAAGGGCTGAAATTAATGACGGATCTGGAAACAAAAGATGCAGATTATAGCTGGGTCGTCCGAGCCAATGTTATTTTTGTGTTAGTCACACCGATTTCATAATAAATGTCATGTTTTTATCATTGTTTTTAATAGGGTTATAATTTTCCTCTTACCCTGTGGCAGTTTCCTACTTGATATTGCTACATTACAAAGCCTTTATAATGCATCTCACTAGGGATCTGAAGAGGTAATAGGAAATAAATCACACTGGTGTGTAGAATATAGCACGTATTCTAGGCATGGGGACTTCATGCTTCACTCTGGATATCATCCATATTTAATTCATGATTTTTGAATTTACTAGCTGAATTAAATAAGAGGGGAGGCTGTCTGTTGTGGGAACGGCTGGGCTGGGAGGGGTTGTTTTAGGACAGGGGTCACCCACCTTTATTAAACTGAGAGCCACTTTATTGGTACTGTGTCATGTGAAGGGCCACCAGTACTGACCTTTGAACTAGAAAGGTTAGAGTTCACCTTAACTTTATGTAAAATAAACATATTTAGATATTAGATAGATATTGGCGTTTTTAAATCTATATAAATGCAAGCGTGATTTAAAAGGAAGAGCAATGGAAGAAAATTGTAGATTCTGCTCACACATCGAAAATATTCTGCACTAAATGATAATTAGAAGAAGAAGAAGAAATCCTTGTCATAAATATGTTGTAAACTGTTTAAACACATCTTTATAATAATGATTGCACCAAATGTAGGGATTCTAGTGCTGATATAAATGGTAACACAACTATATTAACATCACAGATTATTTGAACTGTACCCAATGCACGAGCATAGTCTAACAATAATACATTCATGGTATAGCATGGCTTCAAAATGTCTGTAATGACAAAAGAAGGCCAACACAAGAACATATCACTGTATTTCTTTTACTGTGGTTGCCTTACATGAAAGGGCTTCATTCATCAGGCTAAAGAATAAAAGAAAACTCTCCAAACTTAAATCTGGGAAGTGTTTAAAATGGTGCAGTGGAGGGTGCAGGTACAATATGGAATCTGAAAGAGACAAAATTATGTGCTCACATTTTGATTTTAAGCATCTTGTATCAACAATTAGTGTGGCTAGTGTGCCTAGCATTGCTAAAACAACTGTTTCTGTGTACATTCTAGAAAATGTACATCATTACATGAGTTTTCAAGAAGGCTCACAACATTTCCATATCCAGCATGTTTCATAAGAGACGGAGATTGGCAGTTTACAAGGGTATAACACAGCAACTTCCTTCTACTCCTTTCAGCCTTCCCGTTATTTTCTGAAAGTCTTGCTCTCTCTTGAAGCTTACCTGAACCAAATTCATGGCTCAACATGTGGTCGAAAATGCATTTTCCTTTGAAATAGCGTCTTCATCTCTACACACAGTAGTAACTTCCACACCAAAGACTGCTGTTCCAGGGAACTGCTAGCGGCAAGGTGTTGCACATTCATCAACTGGAAAAGAGATGGTATTTTACTTATGCCTGATTCACACAGCAAAATTTTAAACTTCTTGGCTGAAAAAAAAAATCATAGCTATAAGATAAGAGGTTTGGTCCTGCAGTGTGTCGTGTTTGGTCAAATGACAACAACACACCACACACAAATAGATTTACTCCAGGAACCTCCAGATGACAGACGGGAAATCTCACAAAATCCAACAACATCTAACACCACACAAGTTAGGATGTTGGGTCAAGACAATCCAACATGTCCTGATTTGAGGTTGGAGTGGTCCCAACGTCGTTCCAAGCAGACTAGATTGCTTAGCATCGACACACGGCAGGAATATCCCATAGAATTATATTAAGAGCCATCATGATAATCGGGGCATCCTTAAGTTTTGTCGGAAGGGGAAGATCGGGGGAAAAGTCTGGATAGTTATCTTGCCGTGTGTACCTGGGATTAAGAATCATCTTATTCAGGTCACAGGCCAATTCTCGTTGCATCTCTAGGCTCCCACTTGTGCAGACTATTGTTACATCACTTTTTCTATGTGATGCTATGATGTTTAAAACTCTAACAGCAGAATTACCCCCTAAAGTATCTTAAAAGCTGTTAAATTCAACTGGACAATCATTTTTTGGCAAACGAATATACCATGTGCACACCACTGATGTGTAATTTGTAGTGATGGGTCGATGAGGCGTCATGAAACGTTTCGACACATTGCCACTCTGTGCCGATACTGTGTCACTGAATACTGACACCTGCTGGACCTTAAAAATCCCTACAGGCAACCCGGTTGACAGAGTTAACTGACACTGATTTGATGACCAAGTATACACAATACAATTTAAATCATTGTATGTTGCATTGTATTATTTTATATTTTCATTTGAATTAAACATATATTTGATTTTTTTTTAGATACAGTCAATAAATAATGTGAAGGAGGATGCTTGTGGACTGGCTTTTTTATTTTTTACAAATGGTTGATCGGGCGCTGTGTTTAGTTACCTGACTGATATCATCTGTTCTGAAATCGGACATGCTGAGTATGACAAAGGGAGGAAGAACTACTCAGAGTAGCAGCTTTCTACTCAGTGTAAATCAGCCGTTTTTTCTGAAACGACGCTCAGAACAAAGACGCACAGCGCAACCCGCCCAACCATAAAGGCGTCTGCCCAACCCATCCATCAGTGGTGCGCTCCGATCAGCACCTTGCGCTCACAGAGCGAGACTGTGGTACACCATCACACCAGAGTTGCAAAATGGTTAAAAATTAACCATTATTAACCGTTATTTTGTTTACAGTTCAGCTTGGATTTTATTTACTGCGCAGCATAGCTTTGCTGTGCGCGCTGCTGTGCGCGAATGCACACGCGTGCAGCTTGGAGGGAACAGAAACAGTTTGGCGCGTCAGTCAGTTCGAAACAGGTGCTGTATTGGTCACGTGACCGAAACAGTTCCTGTATCGGTCACGTGACTTTTCCGTAGCAATACACACATCGACACGGGTTTCGCTCTATGAGACCGACACATGCGCCGACGCATTGGTGTTGCCGGACCCATCACTAGTAATTTGGTAAAACATTACTCCGTTTTGTAACTGGGCAAAGGTTTGATTTAAAGATTTAAATATAAACGCTCAGACACCTTGCCTGACTAAACAAATAAGGTTCTGCTCTTTTGAACCTGGACTTGTTCCTGGTCTGGTCGCTCCTGGCTTTAGTCACAGATGCCAGCTAACAATGTTATGATTAGAGTGGGAAGCTACTTAGGGATTTTTTATTGTCTCTGGGCTGCTTAATCCGGCACAAACACAGCGGGAAGGGATCCAGGGTGAATAGTACGAATTCACAGGGTAACCTCAACCTGCCCTTGACGTGGCTCGTTGCCAGGAGAGGAGCATATCATGTTTAGCCCAGAGACAGACAAACAAACAACTCCACGGTGCCCCTTCTTGCCCGTGCTGCTTGTTTGAGAGCAAAAGCTTCATAGTGCTCACTGACTCGTATGTTTATCGCTACTAGCTGACCCTAATTGTCATGCAGCTCATTAAAGCATGTTACGCTGGCAGCTTTGAAACTGGACACGTTGAATAACTGAAGTCATATACATAAATGCAGCTAGGGAAACATTGGTAGCTGCCTTTTTTTTTATTTTTATACTATGTGAGGTCTGTCTTGTTTGTGTTTGGCTTCTTGTTTCATTTTTTTTCACAGCTTGAATTCAAACAACAGTACATAGCGCACACCATACAGCTCTTCGTTACACAACTGTGCAATTACTGCTGCTCTGAAGGGAGGGGATAGCGCCATTTTTAGAGAAAAGTTGAATTACTTCTCTACAGCGACCACACTGAAGGCTCTAATAGATGACACTATTTGTGATGTTTGATTTGAGGCATAATAAATCAAATCTGTATTGTGGCCTGACTGCACCTTATTACAGAAATCCATACAGGTAATTTTAAAGTTTCACTCTTGAAGACTTTGGGTTACCGTTAATCAATACCCCAAATTCAGTTACTTAGTTAACTTTACACTTTTATATAAAACCAATAAAAGTTTGGCTTCCATTTCTTGTTTAAGAGTGACTTAAAACCAGGAAAACTCAACAGTTGCAGATTCTGTCCGGGATACACCTGTGTGTGGTGGCTCTTGAATTTCTCATTCCAGACACGGTCCATACCTTGTGAATCTCCCCCAGACTCTTGAGTATGCTTTCCTTTACCACCACACTGTCAGGGATGTCGTTATCCCTTTCACTTTTGCACTGTTTCCGTTTGCGTTTTTCCTTCCACTCAGTTTTTCTATTCTGCTTCTTTCAACTTTTTGGTGGTGAAATAACCAGATGCACCTTGCCAGGGGAAACATGAACAAACAGCATCACGGACGTAAAATGTATATAGGTTCGTTGAAAATTTTAATTTAATTCCAACTGAAATCCCTTCTGAAACTCTTATATTGTATTGATTACAGATGATATTGCTGTATAGGCTTCAATTCCAAACCTTTTCAAGATTGTGTTTACCTATGTTGCTTATGCATGTTTTTCTATAATGTTTTCCTTCCACTCAACTTTCTATACACATCTTTGGATATGGCTCTAGTGGTTAGGGAGCTGAGTGTTTGGATCTCAGAAAAGCTGCCGGTTCGACACTCAAGCTGTCGCTCTGGGTCCCTGAGCAAGACACTTGACCGCAGATTGCTCCTCCAATGCGCCACACTTTCAGCACACTGCTCTCTAAGGATGGGTTAAACAGTGAGACAAATTGACCCTCTGTGGGACTACGAAGGGAAAAAAGTTATAGATTTTGTTTTTATTATTTAACGTTTTTGTGGAGAAATAACTGGATATACCTTGCCCAAGTGCAGCATAACTAAAAACCAAAGACAAATTATTGATACTGTTACGAACGTGAATCAGGCAAACCCAGTATTCAAACCAAACAAGTGAGGTGAAGGCAAAAAACAGGATTTTAATAATGAAAACAGGGACAGGCGGGCTCAATAGTCAAAAGGGCAGTCCAAAATCCGGTACACAAAAAGCAGTCCAAAATAGGCAGAGGTACAGACAGGGCAAAAGCAAGCTCGGATAACCATGGGACAGAATTAAGTCGGTAAACCGGTAAATCAGTCAGACAGGGCAGGAAAAACCGATCAGGGAACAGGCTGGCTCAGAATCAAAGGCAATCGGGTTTGCATCAACAGGTTACACAAGAAAGGAACGCTGGAACAAAACTCACCGTGGCTCGTTAATGATCTGGCGGAGAACTAAAGACTGAGGCAGAACTATATAGTGAAGTGCACAGGTGAAATGGAGTGAAAACTAATTACCGGGAAACAGCTGGAACTAATCAGAGGCAGGGAAGTGACTGACAGTGAACTGAACTGATAGGTTGGTGACTGCTGACAGGGGAGTAAGCTGGCAGGTGAACAGAACTGAGCTAAAAGCTTACAGAACCCTAACAGATAGTATAACACAAAGAACAAAATCAAACCACAACAAAACTCAAACTATTCCATGAATCAAAACTAAGACAGAACCTAAAATCATGACAGATACAGGCTCATCTTAAACTAGAATTAAATCACATAGTTAATTTATTTATAAATCATTCAAGTAACAAACTGAAACTGATATATTGTATAGATCACAGATTATGTAGACATGGTTGCTTCAGTTCAACATCTTCTTAAGGTTTGCGTGTATCCCTGTTGCTTGCACATGTTTTTCTATCAATTGTTTTTCTTGCACTCAATCTTCTGTTGATTTGCTTGCATGCAGGACCGTGAACAGTCAGCTTCTTTTGCAGTGACCTTTTGTGGCTTACCCTGCTTGTGGAGGGTTTTAAATATTGTCTGCCTGACAACTGCCAGCAGTCTTTCCTGATTGTCTTGGCCATAATATTTTGGGTTTATGTCAGCTGTAAGCCATAATCATAGAATTTGTGTGTAATAACTCTATATATCTGTGTAATAATATACTTTCTTTATAAAAGATGCACAAATCTTCTGTATAAATCTTCTCTCCAAACTCTGCTGCTGGACTGCTTTTCCTCTATTATTCATACATTATTTGTTTATAAATGGTAATGAATCCATCCCAGACCGGACTGAGATTTGTTGCTTTGTGTTGAGCACAGTGCAACAAAACAACAGGAGCTCATGGTCATATCTTGCAATGGGGCCTGCTGGAATTCTGTGGAGAAGGGAAAAAAAAGGAAAGTCTCAGTTTCACAGTAATTTACAAACTCTGCAATCCTTTCTTGTCAAATTAAATTCAGCCAGCTCAGACATAGTTTATCCCCACTGCAGCATTTAGCAGAATTAAATGTTTTTCACGATTGCCAGTGTAATTCAAATTCAAAGGTAGAGAGAAGCATAAGAAGCTACCGTCTGAGTTTATGATGGAACTCCTTTGGGAGCGTGTTTGCACAGGTTTGTTCAAAATCATCTCCTCCCCTCCCGTTTCTGCCAGCCGCCGTCGACAGCTGGACCCAACTAACAGCTGCTGCCCTTCCCCCAGAATCTAAAACCTAAAAAACAACAACAGAAAGCCTGTCAGTTTTGGGCTTTGTAGCTTGGGCAAATTGTTTCGTAACTGCACTGTAAATCTGTGTATGGTCCCCCTCGAACAACGTCTCACAGTGTAGATTAATCTTGTTAGAAGGCGGTGTTAATAGCCTAAAGACAAGAAGAGTTTAGGATTTGATATTAAAGATGTTGGAAAAAATATCCACAGTAAGTATTTAAGAGAAGCGTAATTGGCTTTGGTTGACCAAAGCTGACTTTCTATTTAGGTGTATGAGACACTGACAAACAAGCCACCCACGTAGGCAGCCGTCGTGCATGTGGCTGCCACTACCAATTATTATGTGCAGACATGCCTGGTAGGGGTCTGCAATGTTGTTCTCGGAGTGTCAGCTTGCAATGCAGGGTTTAGCTATACGACCCTTCCTTATATTCACATTTATCTCCACTATCCAGTTGAAAATATCTTGTTAAATCTTTTAATATCATGTTTTTTTTTAATCTGATGACATTTTTTGAATTATTGATCATGTTTATTCCGTTCAGTTTTTTTATACGTTTTTTTATATTAAGTTTCATTTTAAAACAAGAAGGTCCAAGTCATATCCTGATTCAAATAATGAAATTAATCTAACCCAGTCCTGTTTGGAACTTATTTTTAATAATAGACATTCCTATACGATCGTAGTTATGCTGCATTGCAGTCAAAAGCAGCTTATGTAAAACGTAAAACGTTATGTGTCTCAGGAAGCAAGGCAAGTCCTTTATTCCTCGTTTATTTGGAGCAATTCCTTTTATTCTGCAAAAGAATGTGGCAACAGTGGATGGATGTTAGATACCATAGTATAAAAAGTGTACACACCCAAGATAAATTCCAAACATATTTACGGTATTATTAGGCCAGGAAACAAATAATTATTGCAAAAGCTACCTCTCAATGTCAGCGGTTAGACGTCTCTGCACCCTGTCCGGTCCTTTCACCCCGGAGAAGCAAGGAAGTGACCCTTGAAACAGAAACTATACTTTAAAACTTTAATTCTAAACAAGCCAGAGAAATGGTTACAGATTCAGATGAGGCGCTAGACGGCTATCGGTATGAGAAAAAGGGATGAGGAAAAGCGAGCCCACAATGCCGGTTTCATGAGTCTTTATAGAAGCCAAGCACTGCCCGCAAGCATGTGCACTCCTCCCACTGTCGTCCGTAGAAACCGGTCACCACTCGGGTATCATCTGTCAGACTGTGGAATGGCGTGGAGTTCAAGATTATCCAAGAGTACATGATGCCCCGAGATAACTGGCCATTTCCTTTATCAGTCCCTTTGTCCATATCTGCGAGGTACATGGTACCTCTGTGAATAATCTGATAATTTCCCAATAAATGCTTTCAACAGTTTCAACTACCTGTAGCCTCATGTAATATCTAACATAAAGTTAGACTTTCCTAGTACGGTTTTCTTATTTTTAGCTAAAGCTGTATTTTTCAGAGATTACAAAGGATCTAAACAATCTAATTTTACAAAGGTATCAGCAATGAAAGCCAATGAAACAGCCTTATCAATAAAAAAAAAACATTAGGAATATAATAGAAAAGTTTGCAATTAGGAAAAAAATAAAATAAATAATTTGCAGAAGTGGACTTGTCTAACAGGATCACCTCTGAGTCTTATTTTCAATAAATTTCAGATTTGTAATTTATCATTTAGGTATATGTAATGTGTAATAGCAAAGAGTGAAGACTGTTAGTAAATTGTGGGTTAATCATAATGATTATCCTCATTAAAGTTTTTAGCAAGAGTATGACAGTTAACATATTTTACGTACTATAAAGCATACTTAAAATCCTCAAATCTTCTAAAAAATTGATGGTGCGCCTTATAATTCGATGCTCCTTATATATGATTAACGTTCTTACTGACCAATTTTATGTGGTACAATGTGCTCAAAAATCATACCACTTTGGTTAGCAACAAAGCCACTCCGCTCAGTGGATATTCGGAGCATTACGGTACACTGTGTCACTACCTGATCGGACCCCTGGGCTGTCTACAAGACTGCCTGACTGTAATGTTGAAACTAGAAGTGCATTCATTTAAAGAACCCACATACTCGGGTGCAGTTTACTCCGCGTGTTCTTGAGGTGTACTCGAGGCGTACCCTGCGCGGACTCCGTGCATACAGGTACCTGTCACACTGTAAACTTCTCTGAGCCAAGAAGTCTTTACATCAAACTGTTTTATATGTGACACTGAGCTTGATATATTGCTCCAAGCAGGCAGTCGCCAGGATCGCAGTCCCTCTCTGTTCGCACCGACAGGTGGGTGCCTGCTGGAAAAGAAACGGCTCTAGGTGCTTAGCTAGCTACCGTATTTTCCCGACTATAAGCCGCTACTTTTTCCCCATGCTTCGAACCATGCGGTTTATAATGTGGTGCGGCTTTTCTGTGGATTTTTCGTAACCCACCAGGGGGCGCTTTAGCAGAAAGTTAAAAAAACGAGACGGGTGGGAAGTCAAAGTTGGAAATCAAAGAAGAAGATAGCGCTAATTTTTATTTAGCACTTGTAAGCAGCAGGCACGACGAAGAATTTTGTTCAAAGCCATACCCACTCATCATGGAAACCACACGAAGAAATTCGTATGATGCCGCTTTTAAGTTGAAGGCCATCGAGCTGGCAGTACAGGAAGGAAATAGAGCTGCCGCACGTAAATTTGACGTGAAGGAATCCATGGTTCGGCGCTGGAGACGGCAGCGGGAAGAACTCATTCAATGTAAAAAAAACTAGAAAGGCTTTCAGAGGACATAAAAAGGTGGCCAGAACTGAAATGTTCTTGAGGACTGGGTTAACACTCAGAGAGCAGGTGGCCGAGGTGTATCCACCGTGCAAATCCGGTGTTGTGCGCAATTCTGTTCCCCCGTGAAAATCTGTTCCCTCTGTCTCGGGAGCGCGCTTTGAAGCCGTTTTCACGGCGCTTCTAGTTGATTTCTCGGTAAAACAACTCATATAATCATGTCAAGGTTGTAACATTGAGTTTAATCGGCAGCTGTTTACAAAATTGTAAAATAAAAATAAATAAATCAAATAAATCAGCGGCTTTTACCCCGGTGCGGCTTTTATATGTACTTCTCTATTTTTTTTAAAAAACTTAGTGGGTGCGGCTTATATAGAGATGAGCTCTATAGTCGGGAAAATACGGTAATCACGCATTTTACCATCCATCACACCACTTCGTCCCACTGGCAGAAAGTGTGGGAATTGTAGGAATTTGTCACAAGAAATGTAGGCAATAGTGCGCTCGACAATAAAGGGTAAAACATCCACGGAGAGTCGACGCGGAGTCCACCAAGCTCACAGTATGCGCGAGTATGTGGGAGCCTAGGGAATACGCCCTAACAACAATAAACCTAGTAAGTTAATTCAATATAAAAGTTATGTTTATTTTGGCCTTATGTTAGAAACAGGGCAGTGTAGTCCAACTACTCTGTCCTCCCGACAGAGACGGATAGCTCTCCCCCTCAGGAGAGACCTGTGTACATGAAGGGGCGGAGTGATATTACACACTTGGGAAGAATATTTAGTGCGCCTTATAATCCGGTACGCCTTATATGTGGACAAAGACGCACAAAGACACGTTAATTCACTGTGCACCTTATAATCCGATGGTCTGAAAAATACGGTATATATTTTATACTTTATAATGCATGATTTTAATACTTTAATTTTAGATTTGATATGAATTTGATTAAGAATTTCACAATGGAGAGATCATGTTTAACCACTGTTACATTTGTATTTTACACAAATAGATATTTATGTATACTCAACATAAATATCTATTTGTGTTTATAGATTTTATAGTTAAGTTAATGCATAAATAGTAAAACTTGTATAAATTCTATTTTAGTGTAGTTTTTAATTGCATTTTATAATTATATTTATACATGTTTGCTTCATAATTATAAGTATGTTATTTAAAGTTTTGTTATAACATTTTTATTTGTTAATATAGCCTTTTCCTCTAGTTGCCTGTTCCCTTATGCCCGTGTGAGCCACTTCTTTAGATAATTAGTTTAAAAAAGAAGATATTTTAGAACAAAGTTTTAGAGAAATACATTAAAGACGATCTTTTATGCAGAAATGTGGTTGCCAGTTGGTTGTCAACCAAAGAAGGACTTAAATTAACATACATAATCCATTGCTGAAACAACTTATCAGTGTCTTGTGAAGTGAAACAGCTTAGATGCCTTTCTGCAAAAGTAAAAATAGCACAGGTCCTTTGATGTGGATTTTCTTTTTCATTTCCAACTTTCTTTGAAGCTAGGTTCCCAGTGTGGTAATGATATAGAAATAAACTGCAGCCACATTATTCTCAGCCACCCGCACCGAATGATTGACGCACAGTGGGTTGGCTGCTGACATCTAACAGACATTTATTGGCTGTCATCAAACTGCCATCAGAGGTCAGTTGCTTAGCTAATGTGCTAATTGGGTCTCTGTTTCTCTTGCTCTTGTCTCCACTTTTAATCAAACGTCAGTCGAGTCTGACAGCAATCCGGTGGTGGGCTGAACTGGGCGAGCAGGTAATTTAAGATGTTTACTCTGCATCCTACACTTCACTTCCCACACTCTGCCCAGATCTGGGTTCGGAACTGCAAACAGAAATCCTCAGGGTATCGTTACCCTTTCCAGGCACACTAATTTGTTTACTTTTTGTTTCATTGTGTAGATGGATCTGGGGAGTCTGGGTTACAAAAATAATAAAAAAAAAGTTACAGAGGATGATTTAGATCCTTACCTTAACTCTGAACTTTTCAAAATGCTGCCAATATTTCCAAACCCAGCATATGCCATGACAGACAGAGGTTGGAAGCCCAAAAGAATACAACAGAGAACATTTGCTGTAGTAAGCGGGACTTCCTGTTATCCCCCTAATTAGGGGTTGCAGTTATCAATTGTTTTGATAATCAGTTAATCTCCCACAGTAATTGATCGATTAATTGAAAAAACAGACACCTTTTTCCTCCTTTTCTTTAGACCTTGTGATAAAAAAAGGCTACAGAGCAGTAACTAACTGTACAAAACTCTATAGCAATACACGTTATTGCTTTTAATCCAGTTTACTGGTGCTGTACTTTCTAATAATGGAATTCAAAGATACAGTAAAACAGACATATTGCTAAAATAATGCAAACATAACAAGCAATTGAAATAAATAAGTTAAGTTATTTTTGGGATGTTTTTTTTTTGGCACAAGCTTTTAACATTATTTAAACCCGTAACACAACATTGTTTGGTTTGAAAAACCAAAATTTGACCAGAGGGACTTGGATTTAGATGTATACTGAAAAACAAACTATTTATTAAACTTATTGGGAACATCACACACTGAAGATGTTAATCTTCTTTGGTCAACATATTGTATGTTCACTAATTTAGTATCAGAAACTGTCCGTATGCGTCATCCTTTACAGGAGAATATGGTGGTTGTCGTGAAGAAGCGTATTCAGAGCTCTGTGGCGATGTTACCTGCTGCAGAAAACAGATGGAGTAAACGTTGCTGGAATATAAAACGATGACTTTGCCAGCTTTGACAGCATAAGATACCTTGCTGCAATTTTTTTTCCCACCATGACAACGGACATCGGATGTTCTCAAATGTATGTAAGGACTTCACTGTGTTCAGCCTGATTAAACTGCTGCTCCTCCTCCTGCTCTTCGCTAAAAGATGTAGAGACAAGACACTAAGAACACAATCAGAAAATTACGCCAAATCTATTTAGTGCCCATTTGCTCTTGCTTATCTTTCTGTTTAGTGGATGCCTGCTCACTCTTATTAAAAGGCTCCACCAGGCATCTTGCTGCATCTGGAGGTTGCTTTGTGCACCCTGCACAACCAGGTTCAGGGTCTGACGCAGCAAGGCTCACCAAGTGCCATCCATGCTTCTCCGACAGGATTTTAATTGGTGCAACGACATTAGCAGCACTGTCCTGTGCCACAGCTTTGCTTTTGATTTATTTTTCCTGGGGGAATCTTGAACTGCGTTATAACTTCTACTATCCATTCTGCAATTTTTGCTGCTGTTTGTCTCCCATCCAGGGGGGTTTAGCAATCCATCCCGAGGAGGTGACATGTCACCCCGAGATGAGCCTCAGTACCAATGTCCAGATGTTTGTTGTTAGTGTAATGCTGTCAGTCTTCTTCAGGATACTTTTTAATTAGTTTTGGGTTTCTTCATATTTGTCTTTCATTTTCTTGGTGAAATAGGGTCTTGATTAAAGAACATACTTTTGGTTAAATGTAGATATCTTTTTGAAACCTTTGTCCCTCGCAATGGAAAGTGGACACATGTCTGCATCTATCATAATTAAAATGCTACCTGGTAACTCCTCAGCATGTTCCATCAAGCATCACTAATTTTCCTGGACAAAGCTGTCCATTGGATGCTTATTCCTGAAACATAGAGAGAAGACATTTAATTTACCCACTGATATTGGCCATTATTTCACAAAGAAGAGTAAAAGAATAAATAAGACAGCAAAAGAATGTAAACAATAAGATTTCATTACGAGTGGGCGACATTCAACTCAACATCTTCATTTAAACTATTGATCACATAGCTTGTGTTGGTTCCGCCTCTTGAGTCCGGATGCTTTCTGGACTCTATGATCTGTTGCCGCTGTCATACAAATGCCGTTGTCGTCTATGTCACGTCACTGAAAGGTCATACTGGAAAGGGGTTGTATAGCCCAGAGGTTATAAAATGAAATGTAAAGAAACAAAAAAAATTGGAGTCAAGCATTTTTTTAACCCTAGGACAATAATGTTTATAATTCACCTAGACATATTTTGGCTATAAAAAACAAAGCAAAACAGACCCTAATGTGTGCTTTGGCTGTTACTTGCAAATCTAACCCTTCTTTGCATATCTGACATTTTTTACATTATATTCTTAATTCAGTGGCTCGAATGAATAATTTGTTTCAGCCCTACCCCTAAGTCTCACTATGTTGCTATTTCAAGGCTATAATGAAGCAATATCTCACATGTAGTTGTCTTTTTTAAATAGCGTCTTACAGCCTTTGTGCAGCCTCTCATTAAATTGTTAACACTTCATGAAGACAAAGTAAGTATTCTTTGCTAAAAGCAGCGTCCTTACTGAAGAGTTCGCTGTTTTTCCCATATTTGATTTACTGTAAATCATATGCGTAAGGCCTTGTTATAAACAGCATGTTATAGAAACTTGAGAGAGATTTTTACACTGCATAAAAATAAAGTATATAAAATATTTAGGGATGTAGGGAAACAGATCTATTTGAATATTAAAACACAATAACACAAATAATGCCCAACACTCTATTAATTTAGGGCAAGCTATGGAGCCAAGTTATGTTCTCGTTTTTAAAGCTTTTGTGAATCAACCGCTTCAGGTTTTGGTCCAAATTCTGGTCCAGGATTTCAGCTGCAGAAGTTCAGATGGCGACTACTTCAGCACGCAGACCATTTTACAGAGCTGCTCTGTTGTGCTACACGAAAAGATTTGTTTCTTCATCATCTTGCTAAAATAAGCAAGACCTTTCCTGAGAAAGACGTAAATTGGACAGCAACAGTTGATTTAGAGCTATTTTTTAACTACTTGCAATGCCTTCCGATTCAGTTATGCCATCTAAACTGATGTGATGACCTTTCGAGGTGAATGAATGAAGACACCTATTTTCCATCCTATTTTTTTCATATAGACACAACCTTGCTGTTATTCTTTGTTGTATTTGTTTTATATATTCTCTTCTCTTACTGACCAGTTGCCAAAAAACCTAATTAGCCGTGAGATTTTCCAGGATTTTTGTTTTCTCTCATTTAAATTTACTTTAAATTCAAATGAGTTGCTATGATTTACAGATTCCATTTTATTTGCCGAGCCTGGCAATCTTTTGGATTGCCACATTAAACTCTAATTGCATAAGAATGAGACTGAATTAATGGTAGTGTACTCTTAATTTCTGGAACGTGTCATTTCTTTCACTCTCGACTCATTTGCATGCTAAAGGCACGCTTCTTCCGTCGGAGCTGTCTGCGGACGAGATGAAAGGAGATCATAAAGGGCTGCTGCTAATTCACAGTGGACAAAGAAGTTCTAGACTGAATCCGAACGTGTTGGTGGTGCACACGCAGAAGTGGAACAATGCATAATTCATCAGGAAACAGATTCATCTCCCATCTCGGTCGACGCGCGTCTGCTTCATTGAAAGCAGGTTGGTGTGCCTGCCACTGTAATGTGCGGTCTTATTTCCCCAGACGTGAACAAGGCTGTTGTCGACAATCATTTTCAACGATTGAACCTGTTTGGTGACTGATGTAAGTGGGCGAGTCTAGTTGTTGGCAGAAACTCAATTTTCCAGCACCAAATGTCATCTTGAGCACCCATTCGACATACCTACAGTCTCTTTCAATCTCCCTCCTCCTGCGTGCTTGATGGGGGTACCTCATTGATCTGTTCTATTCTCGTCCTCTGCTTTTGAAACCATACCCTGACATGAAAACTTGACATTATGTCTTCATGGACTCTTTTATGGCCTTTTGCATGCATCAAGAGCCATCTTAGTTGCCATTAATAAAAAACAGTGGATAGGTTTACCATAATTTAATCTTTTCTTCCATTATTAACTGATTGATGGACTTTGCCAGGTAGGGCTTCTTAACGTCACGTTCAAAGGTCCAAATCTGATTTGTGGGTCAGCTCAAATGTCTGAAACAACCTTTGATGATCAGATCCCTTTTATTCAATTTGAGTACAGCTTCAAGCATCCTTATTCCAACTGGTTTGTTCTTGGTCATAAGCTAGCTGTTTTAAATTTCTTGGCAGTAAAGTGTGATTCTCATTGCAATTTTATGAGACTTTTTAACTTAAACCTGATTTATATAAATTTCTTGACATTAATAATATATTTTTTTCTTTATACGTGAGCATGAAAAATAAGGACTATGAACAGATGAGGTAAAACTTCCTCCCAGAGACACTAATGCAGAGTAAACAATTAGCACCATCTCCCTTAAAACAGCTACTTAAACTGAGGTCCATATCAAATTATTTAAAAGATTTTACCAAATTTAATTTTGTTTTCAAGATTCCATGTTTTACAAAGCAAACCCATTCTTTAGCCTAAAGTATATGAGCTTGTATGATTAATAAATACAATTGCAGCAGAAATTGCACAAAAAAATCAACAAAAGTGTTTGGGTGAATTATCATTATTGTAAAGCTCTTAAAGCTCTGTTCTCTAAGGATTTTTGTAAAAACTTAGTAGCGCACATGTTTCATATGAAATAGGGCTGCACAATATTAGGAAAACATGCAGTTTCATGTTATTCTCGCGTATTGTGAAAAGGATTTTACTTGAAAATAACGCTGGCAACGAATCCTTCAGATCAGGTCCAAAATTTCTGCTACATATTTGATTTAAAGGGGCCTGGTCACGTACTATGACTTTACGATTTTGTATGCCAGTAGCTCACTGTGGTTACACACAAAGGTTTTTCGATTGAATTATCACGCTCTGTTGGATTATTATATTTCATATCTGTGTTTTACAATTTGTTTTGCTCTGTTTATTAGTAAAAAAAGTGTGTGTGTGTGTGTTTATTTATCACTACAAGGCCGATATTGGATACATGTCTGTGATGGAGCCGAGCGAATCAGCAACGCCCACTGGAGGGTTAAGTAACCCCAACCGCAGTTGTCGCCATCTTGCTTTGTGATAGTTTCGTGGTACTGCCAGCAGATGGCACAACAATATTTGTGTATATAGTGCTCATGGCAGGTGCACACTTGCTTTCAGGTTCAAAAAGGATATATATATATTTTTTTTCTTCTGATGGTCAAAATATGGCACTAGGCCCCTTTAAAATTAAGATTTCAAAAATGTATTTTAGAATGTGAAGAAGATCAAAGACTCAATGTTTTCTACCATGTTTCCTTATATAAACTTAACCAATCTGTCTGTATGATTTGATTGAATTAACTCTGTAAAGTGCCTCGAGATGACGTGTTGTGAATTGGTGCTACATAAATAAAATGTCATTGATTCGATTGCCTGTTTCTCTTCCAGTCCAGTGCAGAGAATTTAGTTGTAACTTGCAGAATGTATTATTGTAATGCTCTACTTTCTGGTCCTTAAGAGGTATGCTGAAAGAATGCTGACAAGAACCAGAAAGTCACAATGATTTTTGAAATTGATTTATAGATGCTCTGACTGGTATTTATCAGTCTTCACCTGGAAAGGGTCTTCTGTTGGTACCTACAGTGAGAACTACAGCATACAGTGAGGCGTCGTTTTCTTACAGCCTTCCTGAAGATCTGAGAACAGATTAGAGATTAGATGTTTTTAAAAGCAAACTAAAGGTGCATTTATCAGTCTGGCTTTTAGTAGAAGTTTATAGCTGTTTATTTGATCTTATACCTTATTGTATTTCTAGAAAGTTTCATATTTAGCTATTTATATTTTGTTGTTTTAATTGCTGTTTAAAGGAGCAAGCAGTAAGATATTTACTGTAAAATCAACCAAACTACTTCTCACAATTCACCCAGGATGGAAGTAATATTCCTTATAAACAATCGGTCCTCTCCATCAAAAATGTCTTAGTCAAGTTTTTGGTGCAGTGTGTAGCCCGTGTTGACTTCCTGGTTCCTGAGCCAATCATATGAGAGTTCCCAGGGTTCCCAAAACAGAGCGCAGTATTTGGTATTTTATATTGGAAAAAAAGCAGCAGCCTGCAAACATGGGAGCCAGTAAGAAAAGCTGACCAGAAAAAGAACAGAAAACAACATCATATAACTATCCTGTGGAAGTACAAATTCAGTGAAGTTTCACAGCAACAACGGACTGTTGAGTAAATGGCTGGTCTCCGTGAAAAGCATTATGTATGTGTTGTTCCAATGTTGACCACTAGGTGTCATTACTACTTACTGTTCCTTTAAGTTGTTAATCATTGCAAGTACTGTTATATTTTATGACTGATCAATGTTGACTGTAGTGTTATTTATTTATGTGTGTGTGTGTGTGTGTGTGTGTGTGTGTGTCTTAACCAGTGTTTCCTTGCTAATCCAATCCTCATGATTGCGTTTTCACAGTTTCTCAATCTCTAGAACTGATTTATTTCTCTCACTTTTAATTCATCTGTATTTATTGAACTATAGTTACTTTTTGTTACACTTGACTGTATGAGTAGTGCTCTACAAATAAAGTTTCATTGATTGATTGAATCTACATTTTCTTCAGCTCCCTTTCTGTCATATTTGATGCCGCTTTCCGTTCTTCATAAATTCTATATCAGGTGTGGGCATCAGTCTGACTGTACATATTTGCATGCAGAGCATGAATTCATAAACTATATTAGCTTACTAAATATTGCATCCAGATCAGCCACTTGCGATTGTAATATTGCACACTTTGATATTGTAACCTCAACTGCTGTATATTCCGTATCTCTTATATGAAACCTACAGAACAGTTAGACAAAATAAAAACATAGAACATTTTTACTTAATTTTAACAAAGTTTTCTACAAACCTTATTGTGTTTGTTCTCAGTAAATTCAGAATACTGTCTGAACACTCTTTATTGGTTCAACGAGGGATTAACTTTGCTTTAAATATCTGTTAAAACATTCTGAACAACATTTCCTCTTAAACATGTTAAGCTTTAACATCGAAGGTACAGTCTGACTCGGCAGTTGTGGTTATGAAAAGTTTCACTAAGCGCTCATCTTGCTTTGCTGAAGCTCTTTGGACTAGATATTTAATGCGATCCTAGGTTAATGTTGGCTTGCTTCCTCTCTGGTTTGATGTGACTTTGGAATATATTGATATTTTGGCCAATAAGATGTTTGTTTTTTTGAGTTTCCAACTATTTACGTGAAAACAAAACTTTTCAAAAGACTTGTTTGCCTGCTTCAAAAATGAAGCACTTTGCTTTGAGCATTGTAATGATTAATGGCAAGTGTTTGAGCAGTGCAGCGCTGTGTTCACGTTGCTCCCATAGGTCTGTTGGTCTGCAGAGGGCTGTGGATCACATGACAGAGGGTGACATGGAGCTCCAGCAGCAAAAAGAGGCATCTTGTCTTACTCCTTTACAGTGAACCTCTGTGTAAACAGTACAGTGGCATGTAGATTGATTTGAAACCCAGGTTTTGTGAGATCAAATCCAAAAATTAGATATATTTTAAATACTCCACCTTTTTAGTTGTAAAATCCCACAAATCTTTCCACAGAAGGTCTGGATTGATTTGCCATTTGATCTGCACCGGAGTCTGGGGTTTCAGGAATACAGGATTATGTCATTTTGTTGCTATTTTTGGACATAGCTGTAAACATCCTTGCAAAAGGAAGCATCTCTGCAACGAAAATGATGCACAAGCATTTTATGAAATAACTTCTTCAATGGATTACATTCCAATGATCAATGCAGAGCTTCAAAAATCTGCTCTGTTTGCTATAGGTTTTATCTGGCACAACCACAGCGTTTTCTGCCATTACATTTTGTGTCTGATGAAGACATTTGTAGTTCTGTCCATTCAGGAAGCAAATCACTAAGTCCCCTCGTGACTTTCATCCTCTTCAGAAACCACGCTAAGCCTATCAACCACTCTGCAGCCGTTCATACACAATAGCCCCAGGCAAAGAAGTTCAACACTCTTATCTGGCTCTGCTTGCTTGGAGATACTGAGCAACTACAACGCTCCATCCTCAGACCTCTGGCAATGTGACATGTAGCTCTGAGCATTTTCAGGAAGCCAATACAATTTTGATGATGTTAAAGTCAGTATCATCAGGAACTTGGGTATGTTTTTTGTGTGGGCAGTTCATCCCTTTAAATTCCTGGATTAACCAATTTGGGTGCTATGGGATAAGCCAGACTCCACTGATTCCATGCAGACTAATCAACTGGGACAAGCCCAGTATACACATGGCTTTGTACATACTTTATTTTGGGTCAGGTGCAAAAAACAAAGCTCTGAGTGCAGAGCTTTACATGCGGTCTGCAGCTGTTCAGCTCTGCTGGGTTGCTGCGTAGTCCTTGAAAAGTCTGAGAAAGTGTAGCGCTGCTCGATTATTATAAAAGTTATAATCACATCATGTCAATGTTGAAATAATGATTGTTAAAAATTATATATAATTCATTGAGCCTGTGAAAAAAAACAATGCAACTTGAGCGCAGTTCACTCCCTCAAACACTACATTTTTCCGAATAAGTTATGATTAATAATTAAACAGATGTTATTGTTACAAACTATATCTCCTTGTATTTTAGTGCACTATCCAAAAATGTTACAGCTGTATCTACATTTTGGCCAATCATATTCCTTTAACTGCAGTGACTCTGTTTTAGTTGCTTATAGTTAGATCATATTGTGTTTGAAGATGTGTCGTGTTACAGAGCAGTACAGACACAGACGAGTAGCAAACCACGTGTTTCTGTTTGATGCCTCTTAAAAGTCTTTCCACACTAATCAACTGACTGTGATTTTCTGTTTACCTTAATTCTGCTGTTGCTGCTGTTGTCTTCCTTCTTTCTTTAATCTGTATTGCGCTGACTTTTCAGAACACAACTGGGCATAAGCTTGCATTAATCATTAGACAGCACAAAAGCAACATACCAGAAATAATAATAATATTAATAATTAGGTAATATTTTTTTTTTTTAACAATTTCTTTCTTTTTTTATGCGACTTCTAGTGGCTCGCTTTTTATTGACAGTAGACTGACAGGAAAGGGGCGGAAGAAGGGGAGAGACATGCGGCAAAGGACTGCGGGTCAGATTTGAACTCGGGTCGTCCGCGTCGAGGACTAAAGGCCTCCAAACATGGGTCATGCTACCCGCAAATATTATAAACACAGCCATATTGAATAAATTAAAATAGGCATTCCTAAGATGCTTGCTTGTCAGGTTAAAAGTACCCTTTGAAAAAGCCATGCCCATTTTAATCAAGCTTTAAAAGTTAGTCAGAAACGGTCACTTTTTTCTAAGGAGGAGGCCTTGTTTCTAAAACAAGTGGCAATTTTTTTCACAAATACTTTTGGTTTTACAGCACTTTAAACACACAAGATGCCATTTAACTGTCGATCAAACATTGCTAACTCTCAGAAAAAATGGTTCGCAGCACAGATAGGGTTACCCCCACTCCCTAATGGTCGGTATGGTCAGAAACTAGAGAGTCCTGCCTTTTAAACAAGGCATGGCACGTCTTTGTCCGATGTGTGCCGATGAGGAAATGTCACTGCTGCTTTGTGCGCAGGGGCTTTCCCAGAGGGGCAGACACCAATTATGTATGCAAATTTCTTCAGTGCAGTTTTTCTTTTTCTCTGAGCGTCTACACTTATAGTGGCACAGAAGAAGAAACTGACAGCTCTAGAACCTTTGGAAGACGTTATGACGCAAAAGGTCGCATTCAGCCCATTTTCTCATAATTTTATTGATATGCTGTGCACAACAGTACATTTTGATGATACACAAGGTAAATCGTACAGCCTTTGGCTTTCTCATATGCAGAAGGAGTCCTAAAATGGAAATCAGCACATTTATTTGACCAGATTTCCTCTCCATGAGGAGAAACACATTTGGCATAGTTTTGGCACATTTGGCTAAGTTATGCATAACTCACAAGTCTGCCAGGCACACGGTATTCTAAAACCTTTGTGAAACAAATATGCTGCAGCCGATTTAATCCAGATTTGTTGCAATTATAATCAAGGATCTATACATCTGAGTTTTCTCCTATAGCTTGAAAATGGTTTTCATTGTGTTTTGCTGTGTTTATTTTGAATACAATTTAGGCAAGGGTCAAAAGAACTAGAATTTTTTTCTTTGTTTTATCACCTATATATCAGACATAGTGGCATTTGGAATAGGGGTTCCACTGTAATGATATTCTTTAATATTGAGTTGAGTGAATTTCTCCATTGTGAGATCAATAAAGACTATCTTAATGCCTTACATCCACGCAGATAGAAAAGGTTTGCATTTACACTTTATAGCTCTGGAGCTGTATTTGAAATTTCAGGTATGTAATTTCAAGTGGAAATTGCTCCTAAGCCCCTCTGAGCTCCCAATTGTATATGAAAAATGTAGCTTTTTTATTGATCTGATGCCATATTCTAACACTAAATGCTATGTTAAAGTTGGTAATGCAAAAAATCTGAATCAACAGAAATAAAGGCTTTTAAAAAAATCATCAGCCTGTGTTTTAATCTATTTAATGTGTTTCGCTTTGTGAATTGTATTACTGAAATAAATGAATTTTGAGATAATTTATTGAATATGACTATATATATATATATATATATGCGTGGGATTCTTGTGCTATACTCTTGAGTAAACAAAACAAAAAAAACTTAAAACAATGTCCACATAGAATACTATATCATATTAAATGTTACATTTAGAAAGATCTTATTTATGTAGCTTATAACTGGTTTGACTTATATGTATACATATATATATATATAATAACAGTGCCATACTAATACTCCTTGGGCTACAAGACACAAGGAAAGCACTGCACTAGACAAGCATAAAGTAGCGCATGATTGCATAAATGTTTTTCAATAAAAAAGGTCGGAAAAGTGTGGCATGCTTTATTTTCAGCCTCTTTAACTGTTATACAGAGAGTAAAAGACTTGCTGCTGTACATTTAGCAGTAAGCGGTCTTGACTTGTTTGGGGTGATGTCGGTTCGTGGCCTTTTGAGGCTGGAGTTTCAGCAGGAATGATGACAAAGTGGCAGTATGTGGAAGCAGCAATACATTTATTTGTTGGTAGCAGCATTCACTCTGCCAACCAACTAACAACCAACCAACAACCAACTTGGTTTACAGACACAATCACTGCCTTAAATACCCTCTGCTGATTAAGGGTTAAACCATTCTGCACTAAACAATTTACTATTACTTTACCTATAAAACACATTTACATAATACAAATACACATATACACATTCCCACCTATTTTTTATAAATATTTTATCTTTTAAACCCACACCTAAAAACCCCTTAAAACAAACGTGCAAAAGTTCCCCCCTGCTTTTCCCATGGTCTCTCCCGGAACCTATAAATGGTGTCTGGACCCCCGGGGAAGCATTTGTCCAAACACCCTGGAGAGGACATAGAAAACAGGTAAGTCACCAACTTCTAACACTTTTAGTCTCACTTCTCACAGATTCTACACCACCATTTGCTTAAGTTTCCTGACAGTAGACCTTAGCTCTAAATAACAATTCTTCTTTTCACAGAGCCCACACCATTTCCCAATGAGGAGCAGCTGTGCAGAGCCTGAACAAAAGGCTACATGCTAATTATTAAAATATCCAATAAATATTCAATAAATAGTTAAAACTTCTTGTGTGCAAATGGTTATTTCTGTGCAAAGTCATGCTTAAAGTGCTGTGCAAAACAAAGTGCTAATTAAGGTGCAAGTTTACAGTGCAAAAGTATTCTTAAAGTGCAATACCAGTTACTTTTCCTAAAAACAGTCCCAGTAATGAAGGCCTCTTCATTACATTTCCCTCCTCTTCTTTTCAAAGCACAGTATCTCAATCCTCTGTTATCCTAGATAAACAGTCAGCAACCACATTAGCCTTCCCTGGTTTATACTGAACCGTGAAGTCAAAAGGCTGCAGAGACAGGTACCATCCTGCAATGCGGGTATTGGCATCTCTCATACGTCTTAACCACTGAAGAGCTCGATGGTCGGTCTCCAGAATGAAGTGACGTCCCAGAAGAAAATACCTTAGGGCTTCGATGGCCCACTTCATGGCCAAGCATTCTTTTTCCACCGTTGAATATCTTCTCTCCCTCTCAAGCAGCTTCCGACTCAAGAACACCACCGGTCGTCTTTCACCATCCACCTCCTGTTGAAGGACAGCTCCAAGGCCCACTCCTGAAGCATCTGTTTGCAAGATGAATGGCTTGCTGAAGTCTGGGCTTTGTAGAACTGGATGTGTACATACTGCTTTCTTGAGGTCTTTAAATGCTTGATCACATTCTTCTGTCCAGCGCACTTTGTTCGGGGCTGACCCCTTTGTTAGGTCAGTCAGTACTGCTGATCTTTCTGCAAAAGAAGGTATAAATTTCCTGTACCAGCCCACCAAACCCAGAAATCCTCTCACCTTTTTCTTCGTGGTGGGAACTGGGAAGGACTGGATTGCCTCCATCTTTCCAACTTGAGGCTTTATCTTTCCAAAACCAATGACAAAGCCCAAGTACTCCACTTCCCTCTGGGCTATGGTACACTTTTTAGAGTTTATAGTCAGCCCAGCCAGTCGGATGCAGTGTAGCACCTCCTGTAGATGAGTCACATGCTCCTCCCAAGACTTGCTATACACCACAACGTCATCCAAATATGCCGCAGAAAATGCTGACACATCTCTCAGTACATGATCCATCAAACGTTGAAATGTTGCTGGTGCACCCTGAAGCCCAAATGGCATGACTTTAAATTGGTACATACCAAAAGGTGTTTTAAACCCGGTCAGCTCTCTCGCCTCTGGTGCCAAAGCCACTTGCCAGTATCCTTTGCACAGATCCAGAGTCGTGATGAAGTTTGCTGAACCAACTCTCTCCAATAGGTCATCAACCCTGGGCATTGGGTAAGGATCAAAGTTGGACATGGCATTTAAATACCTGAAATCAATACAGAACCTCAGGGAGCCATCTTTCTTTGGGACCAACACGATTGGGCTGCACCACTCACTAGTAGACTCCTCAATTATTCCCAAATCCATCATCAGTTTTAGTTCTTTTTCCAACACTGGCACCAACCGCTCCGGGACACGATAACTCCTTTGACAGCTTGGTGCATCCTCCTTCAGCCGAATCTTGTGTTGAACCAGTGATGTGAATCCTGGAGTTTCTCGAAAGAGCTGAGGATCCAAGAGAGGTTTTATGGTGCCCTGCTCCATTAGTGACAAATGAGACAGGTCAACTGAAGCACAATCTGACGTGCTAGTTGGGAAAAATTTCTCAGTCACCTCCTCATCCTTAACTGCACGCACAAATAACCCTTGGTGCACAGGCTCCTGTCGGCTATGAAACTCTTTTAACAGGTTGACATGAAATGTCTGATACTTCTTAGCTCTTTCTGGCATGTACAGTTCATACACGACTTTACTCACTTGTCTAGTGATCTCATATGGTCCATGCCATTGTGTCAGCAGCTTGTTGTCACTGGTAGGAAGTAGTAACAGTACCTTCTGTCCTGGAAGGAACACCCTGTCTCTGGCCTTCTGGTCATACCAGGTCTTTTGGTGTAGTTGAGCTGATCTCATATTGTCCTGTGCAAATGATGCCATTTCCTGCAATCTCTCTCTCATATTGATGACATATGCTGCAATATTTTCACCGTCTGACTTAGGATCTTCCCAGCAGTCCTTCAGCAGATCCAGTGGGCCTCTCACTTGACGCCCATACAAAAGTTCAAAGGGTGAAAACCCTGTGGAAACCTGTGGAACCTCCCGATAAGCAAATAACAGGTAGGGCAGCCATTGGTCCCAGTCAGTACCGGTGTCAGAAACAAACTTGCGTAGCATATTTTTGAGAGTCTGATTATATCTCTCCACTAGCCCGTCCGTTTGGGGGTGATAAGGGGTGGTCTTAAGTCCCTTAATCCCTAACAACTTGTAAACCTGCTGCAATAATTTGGACAAAAAATTTGTCCCACAATCTGTAAGAATTTCTCTTGGTATTCCTACTCTAGAAAAAAGCTGCAGGAGACAGTTAGCAACATGACGTGCTTTAATGGACTTGAGTGGAAAGGCCTCAGGGTACCGTGTAGCATAGTCGCATACTACCAATATGTAACGATGACCTGCAGAACTCCTTTCTAATGGGCCCACAATATCCATGCCTAGCCTTTCAAAAGGTGTTTCAATAATTGGCAGTGGCTGTAGCTGGGCTCGCGCCACGCCCTTGCTTGACGTCAACTGACACTTTTCACAGGAGCTACAAAACTTAGAAATCTGGGTATACATTCCTGGCCAACTAAAACGCCTGCTGATTCTACTCAGTGTCTTATGAAAAGCCATATGACCTGCCCAGGGAATTGAATGTCCCAGCTCCATAACTTTAGGTCTGAATTGCTGTGGGAGGGCTAAAGCGTCTGACTTTCCCCTCTTCTGATACAAGATGCCCCCTTTAATTACAAAAACAGTGTCTTCCAGGAAGTTTACCTGGCCGTGAGGAGTTCCCTCCACCCCTGTTACCTTTTCAAACCAGGGCTTTAGAGTAGGATCCTCCTTCTGGAGTGCCCCTATATCTGAAGGAACGTCAAAATCAAAGAGGTTAGATGGTTTAGCCAACTGTGCTGTCCCCTCACTACCTGCACCTTTAAACTTATCCATTCTTTTCTGAGCTCTAGACTTCTTAGTCTTTCCCAGCTCCGCTTCCAGAGATTCACCAAAAAAAGGCAGCTCTTCAAGATCTCCCCTTGCACTTTGTGCTCTTGTTACTACATGACAGTGTTTTAAGTGTCCCCCAGCTAGCCCTTGAGTTTTATCCACTGAAATCTGCGAGTTTGTGTCACTGAACCCCTGGGTATCATACTCTAACTGGTGTAGAAGGTCAAAGAGAGTGGGGATATCATTTCCAAGAATAACTGAATATGGTAAAGAGGGAACTACAGCTACCTGTACCAGGTATGTTTGGCCTCCCACTGTCAAATACACCTCAGCTGTAGGATAAACGTGTTCATCTCCATGTACACAACTTATTTTAGTCCCCACCCCACTAAGTTTCTCTACTGAGATCAAACTCTTATGCACCAGAGACTGGAAGCACCCAGAATCAAGCAAAGCTTCTTCCTTCTGTCCATTAATCAGAACTGGAACAGTGCAAACTTTCTTTTCTGCCATCTCTCCAGCTGGTCTTGGAACTGAACACAAAAGTGAGGGCTTTGATTTAAGGATAGGGCAAAAGTGTTGTGTATGGCCAAAATTATTACAGTTATAACATCTTACATCCTGGACTGAAGATTTGGAAAATGACTTCTTAACATTCTGTCTTTGGGAAGGGAGATGCCTTAAACCTGAAATATTTCTAGCCTGAACTTGACCAGAGCCCTGTTCACCCCCAGTGGACTTACTTGGTTGGGCATAGTGGGTCTCTCGGCCAAAGTAGGTGCTCTTGCTCCCCTTCCTGGCGGATGTGAAGACCTCTGCAAGGCTGGCTGCTTCTTTTGCCGTCTTCGGGTCACGCTCACGTATCCAAATCTCCAATTCTGGATTAACCATTCTCAAAAACTGCTCCAAAATTATCTGCTCAGATATTTCTTGCACAGTAGATTTTTCAGGTTTAACCCATCTAGAAAACAAGTCTTTCAGTCTTACATAAAGTTCACGTGGCGTCTCACCTGGTTCAACCTTCAGGGATCTGAAGCGGCGTCGAAAAGTGTCAGCAGTGATCTCATACTTGGCTAGAATTGCTTCTTTCACCTTGTCATAGTTCTCTGAGTCTGCAATATTCATGAGAACATAGGCTGTGCGAGCTTTTCCTGTCAATAGGGGGACAAGGCGAACCGCCCACTCATCCCTGGACCAACGACACACCTGGGCCATCCTCTCGAACGTTGTCAGAAAATGTTCAATGTCGTCCTCCAAGGATAAGGGAATAAACTTTGGCTCCATTGTGGACCTGGAACCATGGGCCACCTGGATGTCACCCTGATCAACTTCATGGACCTCAGATGTGGTAGGGGAAGATTGTGCTTCTGATAGGTCAGGTTTGTCAAGTATAGAATTTACTTGAAGTTGAATTTGTTGAAATTGGTGTTGCATGCTTTTCCACCTTTGCTCCTGACGAAAGAAATCTTTCTCCAACTTCTGGTCTCTGGCAGCTTGAGAATGCACAAGAGATTTCACCAGCACTGCCAGCTCCTCCAACTTGTCCCCAGGGTTGGTTACTGTCATGGCCTCCAGATCAGTTGAAGCTCCAACTTCATCATCAGGCGCCTCCTCTTGGCCTGGCTTTTTTCCACCTCTCGTCATCATTTTCCCACTGCAGCGTGACAAGTCCCACTCCTGACACCACTTGTCGGTTCGTGGCCTTTTGAGGCTGGAGTTTCAGCAGGAATGATGACAAAGTGGCAGTATGTGGAAGCAGCAATACATTCATTTGTTGGTAGCAGCATTCACTCTGCCAACCAACTAACAACCAACCAACAACCAACTTGGTTTACAGACACAATCACTGCCTTAAATACCCTCTGCTGATTAAGGGTTAAACCATTCTGCACTAAACAATTTACTATTACTTTACCTATAAAACACATTTACATAATACAAATACACATATACACATTCCCACCTATTTTTTATAAATATTTTATCTTTTAAACCCACACCTAAAAACCCCTTAAAACAAACGTGCAAAAGTTCCCCCCTGCTTTTCCCATGGTCTCTCCCGGAACCTATAAATGGTGTCTGGACCCCCGGGGAAGCATTTGTCCAAACACCCTGGAGAGGACATAGAAAACAGGTAAGTCACCAACTTCTAACACTTTGTTTAGTCTCACTTCTCACAGATTCTACACCACCATTTGCTTAAGTTTCCTGACAGTAGACCTTAGCTCTAAATAACAATTCTTCTTTTCACAGAGCCCACACCATTTCCCAATGAGGAGCAGCTGTGCAGAGCCTGAACAAAAGGCTACATGCTAATTATTAAAATATCCAATAAATATTCAATAAATAGTTAAAACTTCTTGTGTGCAAATGGTTATTTCTGTGCAAAGTCATGCTTAAAGTGCTGTGCAAAACAAAGTGCTAATTAAGGTGCAAGTTTACAGTGCAAAAGTATTCTTAAAGTGCAATACCAGTTACTTTTCCTAAAAACAGTCCCAGTAATGAAGGCCTCTTCATTACAGGTGAATACAAAGTGAACACCACAGTTTTTCTGTTTTTGTTTTTGACCAATTTTTAAAGCTATTTCAGTTTTCTTTTCACATCACAATTATCCACAGCATTGTATTGGTGTAGCCTAGAAAATCTAGAAAAAGTACATAAGAGTTTGGGATTACGTGACTAATGTTCAAGATGTATGAATAGTGTGGCTAAGATCTACAAAATAGTTTTTTTTTTTTACACATAGATGTACAGGACATATGGGACAAAATTAAAATTTCTGTGCTTGTGCCTGGTAACAAACAGCAAATGCTGAGCATCAATGTCAAAATAAATGTATTCTGCATGATTAACATTTTACAAATACCCAAACTGCTTGTCTGGAGTCAACATTTCTCCTAAGCTTTGCACGTCTGGCTTGCTACCGTACTACATGGAAATTGACAGAAATCTTAATTTATTTGCTTTTGCCTCATGGAGTGTCATCCCATTACATACCAGATCTGTCAAATGTCAGAAGAAGATCCTAATTTAATGTAAATATGTGCCATGATTATCTGCTGAATGGGGAATGAAGGGAGAAAATATGGTGTAAAACCTCCAGGAATTTAATTTCCGCGTTAGCCCGGTCCAGAGACTCCAGCTGATTGCAAATCCCTCAGTCTTCATGCAAATGTGAACTTCTGCCAAAGTTGATTACTTGCCGTTTGCGGCCTTCTGATGTCCTGACTCGGTTTGCCCCGTTAAGCTTCCTGTCATCAAACTGATCTTACTGCTGGAGCCTCGCTGCCTTCACTTTAACGGCATCGAGTTGCTGGAGGGACACAGATTTATGCCAAACAAAATTGTCTCCATGATCGGCATATCAGGGTTCCATTTCTAAGTCAATAATAAAATACCATTTGTTAAAAGTGGCTTAGACTAATCATGATTTGTTGCAGTTCTGCCCAGTGCATTTCTTTATATGTAGCAGCAGCTCTTCTAAATGACCAGCAGGTGTAGCTCTTTGAATAAAGAGGCAGCAGGCAGAGGAGAAGCAGGAGCAGTCAGGGGGATTGATTGAACAGTCTCACTCAGTGTGTAGCTCTGCTTATTGATAAAGCTCTGAGAATGCTTCTTATTAACCCTGCAGTTACCATGCACTTTAATCATACAGTGTTAAGAATACATTTGCCTTACAGACGTATTCTTCTTTTGCTTTTTTTGTCACACTTCAACAGTCTGTAACATTTTGATAAATGTCTTAATAGAACAGAGGTTTTCAAATCATTTTGTTTATTAAGGGGGGAAAAAAGCTCTCAAAACCAGTCTAACACTGTATGAAAGTATTATTGCCCTCATTTTTAATTATGAGTTAACTATAATTGACCAGCTTCTTTGTTTCATTTTCACTAGTCCCATCCATGCCTGATTTTTACCAGATTTGCAGAATCAAGGAACCCCTTAAAAGTAGAACTTGTGACATGAAGTAGGCTAAAAGATCTTCCAAAGCAGCTCATCGTGAAATTCAAGAACAGATGAGAAACCAAGTCCCAGACGATTATCAGTCTGGAAAAGGATTTATAAAGCTATTTCTAAGGCACCCACAGTAATTCTCAAATGGAGTGCTTTAAACCGGGGTAGAACAGGGATACTGCGATTACTCCACTGACGTATCGACTCATTCAAGAGGAAAACGACAAATGAAAGTTTGCAGTCCTCTCTTGTCTCAGTTTGGTGTTGAACCTCATGAGAGAGGTTCAACACCAAAACTACTGCTGACTAAAAATAATGCAAAAAAAGGTTCTTCTCACATTTACCAAAAAAAACCAAAAAAAACATTTTGATAATCTCCAAGACCCTTGGAAGCATATTCTGTAGACAGAAGTTAAAATGGGAAACATCTTAGTAGGTGTGTGTGTCTTGTTACACCTGGTGTAAAATGAATACAGCATGTCAGAAAAAGAACATTTGGTGCTATCAAACATGGTGGGGGTGATGTGATGGTTTGGGATTGTCCCAAACAATTACGTTGTTGTTTTTCTTCTTTTAGCCTAGTCAAAGTCTGGTCTTCTGGTAAATGGGCGAATATTGTTCCACAGCCCTGTGTCTGTTTCCTAACATGCATACTCAGGAAATGTGCGGCAGCTATTTTCTTCTCAGATAGCTTCTTTCTTATAGCTGCTTCTTAAGGCTTTGCAGCTCTCGAATTGATCTATGTAGCTCGCGCGCACACACCGCTGCATTTGTGTTGTTGCTCGCAGGAGGCTGAAAGTAACACATGCATAGCCTAAAATCAGAGCCCTGTTGTCATTGTCATGTCTGTGGGGGAAAACGCTTTTTCATAAATAACTTACGAACCACGCTGTCTGCCTTTAAACAGATTACAAAGAGAACATGCCGCAGAATTTAAAAAGGGGGGTGGGGGAAGCTGTGGTTAGGCGGCTCTGAGGGAAAGAATACGTTCTATGATTTATTTCTACGATTAGTCTGGGTTGGAGAATCGTCTTCACCTACGTACACAGCTAGCTGCATTTAACTCTATTATTCAATCTTACCCAGACATCTCAGAAAAAAAACCAAAGAATACAAGGACACAAGCAACACACAAGTTACCTTCATTTTGCGCTCTCTCTTTCTAACAAAGGTTGAAGCGCTATTTTGTTTGCTTCCTCTGACTGGATTTGAGGGATAGGCACTGCATGAAAAGTGTGATTTTCGTCACTATGCGGCACTGTAGATTGTCGTGGAAGTTCAGGTTAACGGCTGTTCACGGTAATTTGCAGGCAACACCGAAAACTGCCGTGAATTGTCAGAAATTGACGTGGGCCTTGCTTGGCGTGGTCCCCCCATGACCCCCCCTCCTCCTAATTCTAGGGGAGGCTTTAACATGTAAATGAAAATGCTGTGAGCTATACAAATGCAAATCAGGGTTGCAGGGGGAGTTTACCCATGTCTCGCATTCAACTCCTCTTCAACTCCTCTTGGACGCGATCTACAACTTTCAGCCAGTCCGCAGACTGACGAGAAGAAACTGCTGATTGCTATCAGTGGACTGTCTCATATGAGTCAGTCGGTACTGAAGAAATGCCAAGAGCGTGGAAATGTTCAAGTCAGAAGTTTTGGTTGGGTCATTCAGGTTAAAGTAAATGAAATGGGGTTTAATGAACTAAAAATAAGTCCCACTTTAATGGAGAGGTATAGTGAGGATTTAACTATATACAGATGCATCTAAACTAACTGATAAAAGAATGGGTGTTGCTTATGTCATTCCAAAATTAAACATTAAAGTTGGAAAAAGAATGAGTGATGATTTAGCAGTTTACACAGCGGAATTGATTGCTGTGTGGCTAGCTTTGCTTTGGGTGGAGGACAATAGCTTCAGATTCCAGCTCAGCTTTAATCAGTATTAAAACATTTCAGTCAAAATCAAGGCAAGACATTGTGTATGATATACTGCAAGCTGCAAATAATCTAATAAAGTCAGGAATTAATATAACTCTGGTATTGTACCAGCTCATATAGGAGTAATAGGAAACGAGTTAGCAGATAAAAGTGCTAAGCAAGCAGCTAGACATTCTAATATAGATGTTGAAGTGCACTACAGCAAAGAAGAAATTAAAAGTATGGTCAAAAACATAGTTAAGGGTAAATGGCAAACATTATGGGACGGTGGGCAGACTGGAAGACAGTTCTATAACATTCAGAATAAAGTGGGAAAGAGCAGAAATACAAACAGAAGCAAGGAGGAGGAGGATGTATTTTCTAGAATGAGGTATGGACACACACGTCTAAATAAAACTTTGTTAATAATGAAGAAGCATGCTGATGGCAACTGAATTCTGTGGTAGTCCAGAGACTATAGAGCATGTTATTGTACACTGTAATAAATATCAGGAAGAAAGACAAAGACTAGTCTTACAATTACAAGGAGAACAGATGAGGCTAAACTTAGAAGAAATTCTGCAAAAAAAACACAGGGGAAATGAGTGTAAACTACGTAATTGGCTTCCTGAGGAATACAGGACTAATAAAAAATAATTTAGTATGATCTTTTTGTTTGTTTTGTTTTGATTGGTTTGTTTCGTTATGTTTGTTTGTGTGTTTGTTTTATTTTTTTGCAACCTATTAGGGAAGGTTAGACTCCAGTACCACACTCCAGTCCAGTTGGTGGCGGTAATGCACCATTAAAGTTAGTTGCCAACCACCATAAAAACCGAAAGAAGAAGAAGAAGAAGAAGTGGACCGTCTCGTCAGCTAATAGTGCCGATATGAAGGAGCGGTTCACTTAACTGCAGAATTCGGTAAACTCCAGGTTGCTGTCCATAGAGGACAAGTTGGCGGCTCTGCAGTCGAACAACTGTGCGGGAGAGACTAACTCCAAGAAGAGAAGACGGGTGCAGAATCCCAAGCTTTGGTAAGAATATGTTCGGTGACTGCTAGCTAAGCTAAAAGTAGCCTAGCCTACAACCAAATCTAAGATTAGCCTAGTAGCCTTGCAAAAGAACAAGCTTTATTAAAGTGTATTTTCATTTACAGGAAGCAGTATGCCGTCTTCACAACTCGGAGACAAATTGCAGGCGCTATGAACCGGAGCGAGGCGGTGGCCTCCTATTTGCTCGGAGCCATGTCTGCAATTCCAGATTGACACGATGTTGATAAAGACGACATTATCTGTAAGTGACTTGTTTTCACTGCTTCTCCTTCCTTGTTTAATGTTATTGTGACTTGCGTTTGATTTTTATTCATACCACTTTCATTTAATTGTTTTCCAGCCTGGCGAAGAAGATGGCGTTGTTGGCGTGGCTCTGGATGGATTGGACGGCCGCCGCCATTTCGTAGGCCGGTGTTGTGCGCAATTCTGTTTCCCCCGTGTCGGGAGCGCACTTTGCAGCCGTTTTCCCGGCGCTTCTAGTTGATTTCTCGGTAAAACAAATCCTATAATCATGTCAAGGTTGTAACATTCAGTTTAATCAGCAGCTGTTTACAAAATTGTAAAATAAAAATAAACGGTCTTTCAGACATCTCCCGAAAACTTTGGGAAATAAAGAGCAAATGTTTTTAAATTCTCAAAAATTATGTGTGATAGCATGTAGTATACTAGAAATTTCCTTAATCCAGTAAACTGTCATATTTTATATTACAAAGGGATGTACTGGGAAGTCTACACTCTTGTGTTTTCAGGAAGTCTTAGGCTGTTTCTCAATTCACGAGAACGCGCTCGCAAACAGCCATAACAGTGTTTCCCGCAGGAATTTGGTTATGCGAGGCGGGGGGTTGTTGGACGACACGTTGCCCGCGGACCGACTCGCGGAGCGGGGGGGGGGGGGGGGAGGGGACGACACGTTGTCCGCGGACCGACTCGCGGGCGGGGGGGGGGGGGGACGACACGTTGTCCGCGGACCGACTCGCGGAGCGGGGGGGGGGGGGGGGGGGGGGGGGGGGGACGACACGTTGTCCGCGGACCGACTCGCGGAGCGGGGGGGGGGGGGGGGGGGGGGGGTTGTTGGACGACACGTTGCCCGCGGACCGAATCGCCGGGGGGTATCCATGTGTTTTTTCCCTGCCATTCACGCACGCGCGAAAGCAACAACAACAAACCGCGTGTTAACGTCACTTTTTTTTTTTTTTTTTTTTGGGAATGTTGGCGAGGCGGTAGCGTGAGTTTGGCGTGGCGGCCGCCTTTCCAAGATAGCGCTGCGGGAAACCCTGCATAATGTTTGTGTCCTGCTATCAGCCATCCCATCCTCCTCTTTCAGCAATGTAAAATCATAAATACACAGTAGGTGCTGGAATAGTGTTTTATGGCTTACTTTTATTTGTCAGGTTAAAGTGACAAAAGTTGGAAAAAGACCGTTTATCTTGCCATTTATAACACAATACAGCGTAAGAAGACATAGTTTGTTTATTTGTATTCTACAATTTTGTAAACAACTGCCGATTAAACTGACTGTTACAACCTTGACATGATTATGAGTTGTTTTACCGAGAAATCAATTAGAAGCGCCGGGAAAACGGCTGCAAAGCGCATTCCCGACACAGGGGAAACAGATTTTCACGGGGGAACAGAATTGCGCACAACACCGGATCTCTCTGAACTCTGTGTGAAGCTGCAGTCCCGGTTAGAGGCGACGCCGAAGTACAGAGCCACGCACAGTAGGCGTCTGCACATCGGACCTGCCTCAGAAAGAACGCCGCCAGCAGTTACCTACAACCCCGAGGAGGCAAACGGACAGTTCACGGGGTTGTAATTTTTGGATCCTCGCGTTGTATATAGTTGTTTGTTTTAATAAAGCTCTTTCTTTGCATAAACATCTTCCTGGCAAATGTTCATTTCCTGTATAAATTCATTCATGTCCTTGATGGTAGCCTAATAATAGTGTAGTAGCTTACATAGGATAACATGAATATACAGCATAATATGAATGAATAAATATATATATAATAAATATATATAAATATGTAAATAAGTTATTGGGGATCTGCCAACCAATCAGGAGTGATTTTACTTGTTTGAAAGAAGTGGTTCCATCCAATACTCAGAACATTCAAGCCTGGCTTGGCCACGTGTGGTTTTGCTGCCAATCAGGAGCGATTTTACTTATTTAAAAATAGTGGTTTCAGCCAATACTGAGTAGGTTATTCAAGCCAGACCTGGCCAGCCGCGCGGGTTCGCTGCATTCATATGCTAATTAGGGCCATTAGTACAGCTGATCGCTCTCCACATACGTCAGAGTCCGGTTCCGACAATTTGTGGCACTGAAAACGGCAACAAGCACGGGTTGCAAATTGTCGTTAACTGCCGAAAATGAGGGAGATCTGCGGTAGTTTACGGGGACGAAAATCTCACTTTTCATGCAGTGAGGGCAAGAGAGGCGTCGGACGGTTCAAACAGGGCAGAGCCTTTCCAGTCAAACTGTGTGAGAGGACTTCTTTAAGGCCCACAGGGACGAGCTGTAGCCCAAAACAAATGGCAATTCACTCCATGGGTCAGGTTGGTGTATTAGGACAACTCACCTTGGACCGTGAAGGGAACTGCACTGACCCCTAACTTTCTGGTCTTGTTTGGGTAAGAATTCAGTAGTAAGAAAGAGTCCACATGAGTAGCTGTTTCACGGCCGTTTCAGGGTTGGCCGTTCATTCTTCCGTATGCAGCCCCAAAAAGCGCCTCGAACTGGAGGTGTAATGAGATAATGCGACACTGAAACTCTTAACCTACAGGACTGTCTCAGAAAATTAGAATATTGTGATAAAGTTCTTTATTTTCTGTAATGCAATTAAAAAACATCAAATGTCATACATTCTGGATTCATTACAAATCAACTGAAATATGGCAAGCCTTTTATTGTTTTAATATCACTGATTATGGCGTACAGCTGAAGAAAACTCAAAAATCCTATCTCAAAATATTAGAATATTTCCTCAGACCAAGTAAAAAAAAAAAATAATTATAACAGCAAAACAAAATCAAACATTTGAAAATGTCCATTAATGCACTCAGTACTTGGTTGGGAATCCTTTTGCACAGATTACTGCATCAATGCGGCGTGGCATGGAGGCAATCAGCCTGTGGCATTGCTGAGGTGTTATGGATGCCCAGGATGCTTCAATAGCGGCCTTTAGCTCATTTGCATTGTTGGGTCTGGTGTCTTTCAGCTTCTTCTTCACAATACCCCACAAATTCTCGATGGGGTTCAGGTCAGGGGAATTGGCAGGCCAATCAAGGACAGTAATGCCATGGTCAGTACACCAGTTACTGGTGGTTTTGGCACTGTGGGCAGGTGCCAGATCTTGGTTGTGCAGCGTTTCCTGCCACATTTCCCCCTTCCAACACACTTTTTGTGAATGTGCTTTGAAACTGCACTCTGTGAACAGCCTGCTCTTTGAGAAATTTCTTTTTGTGTCTTACCCTCCTGATGGAGGGTGTCAATGATGGTCTTCTGGACAGCAGTCAGATCAGCAGTCTTCCCCATACTTGTGATTTAGTTTACTGAACCAAGCTGAGTGTTTTTCAAGCCTCAGGAAACCCTTGCAGGTGTTTCGAGTTAAATAGACGATTCAAGTGATTAGTTGAATAGCCTACTAGTATACTTTTTCACGATATTCTAATTTTCTGAGACAGTCCTGTATATCTGATTCCCAGTTGCTGTAAACATGTGACTTTGCCTGCTGAAACAAAGTGAAGCTGTTTTCATAGGTCCATCTCATTTTTTTTTTGAATATCATCAAAAGCAATTCATGTCAATGATCCAAAACAAAAAAATGAAACAGGTACATATAGTCATCGCACACAGGGGACTTCTTCCATGGGGCTCCATCCTAATATCCTTAATTATAGCTTCTAGCTCCTGTTGCTTGACCTTTCATGGGGTCAACAATAAGAACTCTATCATGGGGAGGAAAGGAGCCTCGGATTGCTGTGCCGATTTCGGACAGCCTTTAACTCCAACGTCATTACGTGATGGAAACGCACATGGAAGATGCGAGTCAAATCTGGGCCAACAGCCTTATGAAAATGAACCACAAAGTGCACGCTCTCTTGTCTCCGGCCATTTTCATTACTTTCTGTGAGGTGAGCTGTGCTTATACGTCATGTCACTCAAAGGATTGTGGGATTCCTTATAGCTCCTTAGAGCTGGTAAGGGACATCACGCGGTTCCTAAGCTAAATGAGCTGTGAGAGGAAGCATACAGGCTCCTTTTCCTACCTCCTTCTTTACTGACTGGACTATTCGGACGGTAATTATCATGGCGACCGCTAACGCACTTCCACTTTGGCTAAAGAGTCCTTTCCCAATAAGGCTATTCGGATGGACCCTAGGAGCAGGAGCGCGGAGCTATAATTAGATGTATTCGGATGGAGCCTTGGATAGTGCACTTCTACATCGCCATCATTGAGTCCATCCTCACCTCTTCCATCACATCTGGTACGCTGCTGCCACCTCCATGGACAAAGGCAGGCTGCAGCATATCATTTGCTCTGCAGAGAAGGTGATTGGCTGCAGTCTTCCGTTTCCTCAGGAACTGTGCGCCTCCAGTACGGACTCATCTACAAGGCCTGAGTCCCCCAATGACACTTCCCCCTTGCAAACAGCACAAATGTCTCCGTACATAAATATTATTCAATTTCATTTTATATCATGCACAAACCTGGCATTTTGCACATATTTGTTGATTGCGGGTATATATGTTATATGTATAGCTCTGTATCACCAAAAGAAATTACTTCGTCCATCAGCATTACTGCTTGGCAGTAATGCTCATAATTCTGATTCTGATTCTCTTCACCTTTCCTCCACACTTTGGGACCTTGGTTTCTAAATGAAGCACAATATTTACCATCATCTCAAAAAGAGGACGTTGCATCTCAGTTTTACCTTCCACTCAACCTTCCATTAATATGTGTTGATATGGCTCTCTGTGAACGGACAGCTTCTACGTCAGTGACCTTTTGTGGGGAGCCCACCTTGAGGATGGTGTCAATGACCGTCTGCTGGACGACTGTCAATTCAGCAGTCTTCCCCATGACTGTGTATTCCATATAAGGCCATGAGTTAACTTTTCAGTTTAAAGAATATACATTTATTGGTCTTATTTAATGTCAGCATTTCCTTATCACATTGTGATTTTCTGAAAAACCCAGTTTGATGTTTTCATCAACTGGAAGCCATAATATTTCAAAATGAACAGGTAAAGGTAAATATGTGAAAGTGTGGTTAAAAGCAACTGGAAGCCAGCTAATCAACTGGTTACTGTAAATCCTGAAGGTAGTCCAAAAGGACGACAGGTTTTCACGGTTTGATTTTGCCCACAAGAGGTCTGAACACTGCCTCAGCTGTGACCGATCACAGCCGTGTTGGGTTCATTGTGATACAGATATCACCGCCTTCCCCTCAGCAGCAGCACAGAATGAGAGAACATTAATCCAGATTAATAAATAATCCACTGCAGGGCAGGAGTGAAACTTTGTTAGCAGCAACCCTAAGTGGTTTCTGCATTGCCTCGTGCGGCTCTGCCGGTGAGAGCCAGGCCCTGACACTTCCCGTTATTGATATCAGTGTGATTTATGGAGCCATGTTCCCATGGCCATCCTCAAACTGGAGACGATGATTTATCCCTGTCTGATGATGGGGATGGTCTACTGCTGCAAAGATAAGGGAAATAGGGTTAGACTGAATTTAGTTACATTTTCTTTTGTTTATTTCTTGATTTTACCGATGCACTGTGGTAGGAAGGTTTAGCTTTAATGAACAGGTCCGTGTTTACTCCCCCTCCATGAACTCATGAAACTATTGGACTCTGGGCGACTTGGTCTCAACAAGACTGTCGTAATGAGATAAATAGTCAGGAATCCACTCCTCTCTGCCATTTTCCCAATTTGATTAAGTTTTGACATTTATGTTTCCTTGTCAGACTGACAGATTGCGCCGTAATTGCCTGAAGAAACGTGCATCCCACTGGGCCTGCAGCATTAGTCTTCCTGCGCTGTCTATGCTTCATTTATCTTGAGCTACTCATTGTCTTTGATGGGCGACACCTAATTACTTATTTATTCCATCTTTGGGAAGAGCTTAGTGATTGCTCTGGATTTACCCTAAACGTCTTTATTTATTTACATGTGCCAAAACCTCTGCCGGTGGAAAAGGCAAATTCAATTGAAACCATTTAAAGTCCTTTGTGTCTGTTGTAGCTTCTGCTTTAATGTTAATCACAGTGAGAGCCGTCCTTTGGGAAACGCTCCCCCCCCCCCACCCTCTAATCGTATCATTGAGTCTGTGTGGTTTCCTCTCGGATTAGTTTTAATTCAAAGGCATGAGGGTAACATGAGATAAATCCCATTTGATGCCCTGTGACACCGGCCTTTGCCATCTCCGGCCCCATTAAAAGCTACTCCATTGATTGAAAATACGCTTTGTAATTAATGGAGGGCCACAGCCAATCTAAGGGCCAGCCTCACACCCAAAGGGAGGGGTGCTCATGCACCTGCGGCTGCCTGAATTTCTTTCAAGTTACAAAAAATCTAGAGGCTGATTAAAAATTCATTTAGACATTACGGCGGTGCAGTGTGAGGGACTTCAGGTCATCTTATAATGCTGATAACTAAGTGTCATACCATGACACAGCTTTTCTTCAAGCAGTGGCAGTCTGTTCGAAGCCTCCGATGCCTCAAAAGGATGTTTGATACCTAAACTATTCACTATTGGGTTTGTGTGCGACAGATCAATATGAAGTGGTGCGTAGTTGTGGAGGGGGACAGGAATAATCTGAAGGTTTTAGAGAACATGGATGAAGAAACAGCATAAAGATGACAAGGGAAAGCAGGTCAGGGATAAAGACGAGACGTTTAAAGCAGGGTTAGGTTATGAAAACTAAAGCATAACGACCTTTTAAGATGTTGCTTTCTGTATGATTTAATATTTAATCTAGCACACAAAATGGTTTATGGTTGTGAAACAAACAAATGGGGAGGGGGGGGGAGGAAAGGTGGGGCGGGGGTGAATACTTTTTTTTCAAAACATCATGTTCCGGAGCTTGTTGACAGCGCTTTTTCCAGCAAGCATCCCGAGCTGTTTGATTCATCTTTCATTAGAACAGACAAGTGTGCCGTTTGTAGTCACATTAGCCGCTAAAAGCTGCTCATGCAAGCCTGGTGAATGTGCCTTTAAGTGGGTTTTAACAAACAGGAGGAGCATTGGGAGCAAGCTGTGGAGGATCCTGAGATGGGCTGCATCCGCTTGGGCGCATTTTGGATTCTGTGAGAGCATGCTGCTTCTTGGCTTCCCTTCACAAAGGCCCGGCACTCAGGGGTCAGAGAGAACGGGAAGGGGAGCGGTGAATGCTTACAGCCTCATATGCAACCTTACGTGTGATCCTCTCTCTCGCGCGCTTTCCCGTCCTGTTTAGATTTTAATCATTGATTCTGTCTTCCAGGAAACCGACAGCAACATCTCTTCTCATTTTCTGCTCTGGCAGCTTGTTAACGTCGAACTGTCGCTCCTGTTCTGCTCACGGTTAAACGTACGGAAACACATTCACCGGGATAGACGCTGTCGTCTTTGAGGTTTTCTTTTCTTTCTTTCCTCTGTAGCCTTTTCACTCCGAGGAGGAGCTGACAGAGTTACAGTGGGTATTTACTGAGTGAGTCATGGCTTTTTAAGACTTCAAGTTAGTATAATCACAGCTTAGCCTATGGCCTGCAGGCTATCCAAACCAGTCATAATAGGGCTGTTTGCTCCTCGTGTTTCATGCCGAGCTCGAGTGGTGGTGGGTTGATTCGTGCACTGCCGCGCCCCATATGCGAACAGATCTGACCTGTTGCCTCTTTACTCTCCTTTCATTTGTATCTGTAACAGGAAGGCACACTGCCTATAACCATCTTTCTTTTTAGGAAAGGGGCTTGCATGTTTCAGCAGTATAGCACCACCTATCTGCTGTTCACTCTGTAAATGAACGGGGGTTAAACTAAAAAAAAAAGAAAAATCTGAATTTGTGCTCCGCTTCTTAAAGCTGCGGGGTGGCTTTGATGAGGCTTTTCATCTGAGCCTCAGCTAGAAGTGAGGATCACTCGTGTTTCTGCGTCGTGAATCAGCTTTGATGATTCCTACAGTAAAGTTTCTTCTCGCAGGTAAGGGAATCCAGCCTGCTCAGTTGAGATGGATACTTTTAAGCTTTGCCTCAGGCCCTAAAGTCATAAAGTTTACAGCTGATTCCAAGACTCTCAGCAGCACACAGCATAAAACCAGAAATGCACTAATGTGCATTTTGTGTGACCAATCGTGGTTTAGTAACGGTGATATCATCCCTGCCTCCAGCTTCCCTCACGGCGGAGGTGGTACAAAGGTCTGGGGTGGTTTATAGTCCCTTTCAAGGTCAGTGGGATGTCGTAACTGTGGGGAGAAGGGGGAGAAGAAGAGGAAGAAGGGCTTTTGGAGAGCTTTTTCACTTTTTTATTTAGATGTTTATTTCGTGTTCGGGTTCGCAGCTGGAGCTTAACTGTGGAGGCTCCACTGAGTAAGCTGCACCTAACGGAGAACATCTGCTGCCATGCTCTTTACTACAAGAGCTCACATCAAAGAATTTTGAAGGCACTGTGGAGGAGGAGGAGGAGGAGGGTAGGGGTTGGAGGGGATAGCTGAGAAAGGGAAACTGCGGGATTCAGCTGTGACAAAAAGAAAAGATACCATCATGATATTAAGGCTCGTGTAATCTATTTATAACAGTTTGGTCAAAGGCACAAAATTGGTTTGGTGGTGTTTTTTTTTAACAAAATATCAAAATTTACTTATTTAAAAACGGTGTTTTTTTTAAAAAAAAGATTAGCACAATACAGTAAATACAGCATCTTCTACACTTGGGATCCTTGGTAAAGATATGTAAAATATGTTTTAAGATTTTGTTAATGGTTTTTAAATGTTTGAATGGGTCAGCTCCTCTCTATCTTCCCGAGCGTTTGTCAGTCCGTGTTCCAGCTCGATCAACCAGAGCAGGAAATCAACTGGCTTTGGATGTGCCAAGATCACAGCTTAAACCTAGAGGGAACTGAGCATTTGCTGCTGCTGCGCCGAGACTCTGGAACTGTCTGCCTGTGAATATTAGAACAGCCCAGGTGCTTTGCATGTTTAAGTCTTTGTTAAAACCCCACTGACTTTTAACTCAAGCCGAGGAGACTCTTATATCATTCTTTTATCATTTTCTTTTACTGTTTTTAGTATTTGAACTTTATCATTTCTAACTATTCTCATTTCGTGTTGTGCATTTGTCATGTATGTATATATGTATGTATATATGTATGTATGTATATATGTATGTATGTATGTATGTATATATGTATGTATGTATGTATGTATGTATGTATATATATATGTATATATATATGTATGTATGTATATATATGTGTGTATATATATATATATATATATATATATATATATATATATATATGTATATATATATATATATATATATATATATATGTATATGTGTATATGTATATATGTATATGTATATGTATATGTATATATATATATATATATATATATATATATATATATATATATATATATATATATATATATATAGTTGTTGCTGTGGACAGCACTTTGGACAGAGGCATCTGTATTAAATGTGCTATATAAATAAAGTTGACGTTGACATAAAATGACTTTTTATTGTTGTTTATTGCAGTAGCATATTATAACAAAACCCAAGGACAATACTCACAAAAAAAGATTTCGACATTTGATGCCGGGAGAGTTTAACTATTAGTCATTGCTGATTTGTTTTTAAAAACTTTGCTTCTACACATCCAAAATCACTTAAGCTGTCTTAAGCAGGTTGTAAAGTAAAATAATTAACTAAAGTTAACTAAGTTAAATTTTGTCAGAATAACATTATCTTTTGAAAATAACAACCTTTAAGCAGGACTTAAACACATTTTTCATTGAGACTATATTTCTGTAGTAAAAATGTTTGTTTTATTGCTCTGATGTAATATTCTACTCTTAAATGTTTTCATTAGCTTTCAGCAGAATACAGGGGCGCAACTACCCAGTATAAGAGGGGTATGCAGCATCAGTTTTGGCGCCCCCCCCCCCCCCCCCCCCCGGATTAAAATAAATAAATAAGTGCCAGACATCATCATGTATGGTCTTTAAATAATAAAGGTTTATTTTAAAGTCAGCCACTGTAGGCCTACCATAATAATAATTAGATGGTATATTATTAACAATGTTAACATATAATAAACAGTTGCAAATTGACAAACATTAACATTATCATTATAACCAATGCAACTTAATGCAGCCTTTCTAAATCAGCCTAGTGATGGCATCAGATAAGACAACTATTATGCAGTAAGGTTTTGCTGCTGTTGAAATTACATTCACATTTTGGATTTTAAAAAGTAGAAATATGGATAGCCTTAGCACAGACCTTTAGAGAGAGAGATGTGACCCTGTAATTACAGCTTCCATGTCACCCAACAAATGTAAAGCAGCCTACATGTCTGACAGCACAGCTAACATGAACAGCTAATGGTAAAACAACATCTTTATTGCATATTATTTATGCATGAGTTACTGCATAAGTTATGTTTTCTGGATTCTGGTCATTTATTGTACATGCTACCTTATATTTTCCACTATGTCAGCGCAGCAACATTGGTTTTGCATTAAGCTAGAAGCTAGCTGTAAACCCCCATTTGGCTGCTACATTCCCACTGTTAGCAAACACAAGCTAGTGTGTTCATATATATTCATATTGTATGAATATACAAGCCTAAGTAACGGGAGCAAATCTATGCATGATTCCATGGTAAACCAAAGTCATTGCATTAGTTATATACATCAACAGCTAATGGTAAAACAAAATATATTAATGATTCCATGATAAACCAGTTTATGTATCTGTTTTCCAGATTGTTGTCCTGTATTGTACCTGCTACCTTACAGGGTTTCCCGCAGCGCTATACTCACGCTACCGCCTCCCCCCCCCAGTCGATCCGCGCAAAACTTGTCGCCCCGCCAATTCACCGCCTCGCTTAAGCAAATTCCTGCCTTATATTTTCCAGTTTTCAACTCAGCAACCTCGGTTTTGCACATTCTAAGCAAGCTGTGAACCCCCATTTGGCTGCTACGTTAGTAATCGCTAGCTAGTCTCTTAACGTGAATAACGTTATTTGCAAGCCTCCAAGCACAGCCGTCAAACTTTAATTCCTACCTGTTGCCTTTCACCATCCACTTGTTTAACTGCTGTTGCATCCCTTGACATGCCATCTCCCTTTCCCTCTTCCTTTTTTTATTTTTCGCCCCCCACAGCTTTCTTGATTTATCCATTTTCCATAGACAACTAAACTCACTACTCGTAGGCTATTCTATCTGCTCGCTCAGCGCTCACGCCGCTCCCAAGTACATCCCGCTGCAGCCTTCCCGCAGGCTGCAGCGGGATGCTTCTCCCCGCTCCCTCTTGTGTCAAAATTCTACGGTGGAATCTTATGACATAGGGCGTCTACTCTAACATGTTTTGTTCTAAAATGTTATTTAAAACGTTGAGGAAATTCAAAAATGTTAAAGAAAAGCACAATAGCAGCTACATATAGAAAATACCAAAACTTTTTTTTTTTTACCATCACTTTGGCGCCCCCATGGTGCTGCGCCCCTATGCACTGCATATAGTGCATACCCACTTTTTGCGCCACTGGCAGAATATCCCCATAATTAACAGAAATAAAGGCTTTAAAACATGGGTCTGTGTGTAATTAACGTGTTTCACTTAACTCAATGAAGATTTCAACAATATTATAATTTGTTAATTATGATTGCATCTTTCAGTTTCCTAAGGTGATCAGAGTGTAGAGAACCTTATGCCTTTTGCTCTGCTGACACAATAATTAAACAAACACTGGCATGCTGCTGTGTGCAGCAGCAGGAGTTATTAGAGGAAACAACTCCTGCGCTTGCTTACATTTACCCTTTTCTCTGCTTGCAAGAGCAACAGAAGATTATATTGATGCATTCTGGATAAATCCTGCCCTCTCTGCTTCCGTTTCCTGTCTGAGACTCTGTCTCCATCAATACATCAATGCTCGTTTTCCCCTCTACTGGCTCAAAGCCAGCCAGATGCTACAGAGACATCTCTGGTCACATGTATTATTGTTCTTTTTTTTTTTTATTTAGTCAGGTGAGCCAGAAGTTTTTAATTCAGGGGTTTATAGTTTTACACTCCAGCCTAAGTTGTCCTGATGTTGCAGAAGTTTATAAGTAAATATAAGTTAATAGATTCCTTTGTTGTCCCACAACAGGGAAATTTGGCAAAAGACAGAGTTACATGTCATTTTTAGTAATGGAAAAAAAAACACACAACACAAGCTAATCTAATCTCAAGGTAGTTCTAACGCAACAGAGAAGGGGCTTTTCAGAAAGGCCAAGATAAAAGTAAAAATAATAAATACCAGAGTAAATATTGAACAATTATTGATAAGATGAAATGTTCAAGTTAAAAGCAGTGTAGAAAACACCAGGCCATTTACAGAAGGATAAGAGATAATATGCAATTTGCATGATGGTGCAGCAGCATCTCGAAGTGGCTGAGGTGTGTGTAAGTGTACCTAACCATCTGAGAGAGAGTGTAAGCGATTCACGATGCGATCAGAACCCGTTAAACCATTAGCATGTTGTAAACACGTATCGACTACGTTATGAGATTATAAAGTTTAACAGCAGTTTATATCTCTAATGGAAGGAAAATACCCAGAAGATATATTTGATTAATTTCTCTGTTAAAACCCTGTTTTTTTATACCCTTGTCTTCTGTTGACTTTGTCCAAACAGCAAATATTCTCACTCAGTATTTCCTCAAAACAAAGCTTGCTTCACCACCTCTTTATCAGTCTTTCACAGAGAGGGACTTGGCGGACCGTAGTAAGCTTGCTCAGATAGTTAAAATTCAATTGTTCCTCAGTACAATAGATCCGCTTTTCTGTCCTAACTAAACACTCATATCTGGGGGAAATACTATACCTTGTTAAAACAGGTGGGGTAGGGTAAAACATTTTCTGTTCGTCCAGCCATCTCTTCTTGCTTATAAGGAGATCTGGTTGAAGGTGAACTGCTCCAGGATGAAAATCCTGACACGCTTCCTCCCCAGTTCCCTCTGGGGGACCCCGAGGCGCTCCCAGGACAAAAGGGATATATCATTTCTCCAGCAACCTCTGGGTCTCCTCCGCATGAAATGTGCCGGAAAAATCTTCAAAGGGAGGCATTCAGGAGGCGTCCTTATCAGATGCCTGAACCATTTCAGCGATAACTACAAGTGCTAAAAGTGATTTCCTCTGATAACCACTCACAAACGCGTACACTTTCTTACGCCAACACACAATTTGGTGGGGAATTAAGCACAACCTGGAATCAAACCCAAAACTCACAGGTTGCAAGACGACTTTTCCACTCGCTGATACATAGTTGCCCCTCAATATTGATATTATTACCCCTTGGCCCATTTTACATGCTGTTGTGAAACTATCACAAAGCTTTAAAATTTTATTAGGATTATTATTTTTTTTAAAGATAGAAGGGTACAGAGTTGTACAGAATTTTAAAGTGGAAGGGAAGTGATAAATGTTTCTCGTAAACCTTTTTACAACTGAATTTCTAAAAAGTGTGCTGGCAAAAAAATATGCACCCTACGGCTAATGGTCTCCACAGAAGAGAGGCAAAGCGCTGAAAGGAGTGCAGTGAAGTCGTGTTTGCAACAAGCCGTGTGGCAGACCCAGTAAACACGCAAAAGTAGGAGCTCTGATCAGACGAGACCAAAACTGGACCTTTTTGGCCTAAGTGTAAAACAGGACATCACCCATGATACGCCAGCCCCATGGTGAAACACGGTGGTGGCAGCATGAAGCTGAACAGGACAGAATACAGACAATGTAGCTGTTGTCCTATTTGTTAACGTTATTCCACCCTGAACACTGTCTAAACCTTTAGTTTACTAACCGTATTTTTACTGCATCTGATTTGGGTTTCTTTGTCTGTATTCGTTTTTGCCTTTTACCTCACATCTTGATGCGGCTATTGGATAAGTATGAATTAAACGCTTATCATCCTTTACCTCGTGGTAACACCGGGCGCACTGTGTTTGCCAAGTAAGAGTGAAGGCTTGGGGACTCCAAGACGTGTTGTAAACCCACTTGTTCTTCCTTCTATTGTTCTCTAATTACAAGAAGGCATTTGATCTCGCACTTTGATGACGGAGATAAGATTAGGCATTCATGAATGGGATTTTCCCCGCTTCATTTTTCTGATACATTAACTTCTTTTGAAGCCTCCCCTCTTCTCTCCTATCTGGAGAATTTAGCTGTCAGGCGCTCTCTGATACCGCTGATGATCCTTTGAACTGATGAATTCTCTTGTTGACGGCCGGATCTCCACGCGGACATCCGATCGTCCCAAAAGGCTCAATTCCTAAAACGAATCTGTGTTTTCTTTGCTTTCTCCGCCAGGTTTCTTTCTGTAGTCGGACATCCGCCGCCGCAGTCATGTTTAGGAACAGCTTGAAGATGCTGCTGACGGGAGGGAAGGCCAACCGCAAGAGTCGCAACAGCGGTGAGTGCGATGGTCTTACGATGGCCGCCACAATGGCGCTTCTGCCTGTCAGCTACAGGAGGCGTCAGCGAGGTCTCTCATTTTATTTTAAACTTATATATAAATAAAACTCTCCAAGGTTTTTCAGTTTAGGTTCCTGAAAAAGCAGTTGTTAGGCGCTTAGATAAGAGTGGGAAACCCCCTTTGCTCTAAGTGAATAATAAAAAAAAGCCTCAGGGCTGTTCAAGAGCAGGAATTGGTCAAATGGGAAAGGTAATGGCGCAATTATTTTCTGTTTTTCTTTTTCCTACGTCACAGCATTGTCTCCTGTTGTCAGAACTTAAATCCAGCTTTTCTCTGGTATTTAAAGAATGTCATGCCAAGTCGAGCAGCGCTGCGAACAGTTGCTTCAGTACACAGCAGGGAATTTCCAAGCCAACCTTCACTGTTCAGGCTTTTCACAGCCATTGGTTCTATTTCTATCGCAATTCTGCGTCATTCTGCAGTTCATCCAGCAAGATGAAATTGTTTAATGGATCCATTTCAGTGGTTTTCGTTAGAGCTCTGAAGGTGCGATAGTTTAAAAGGAATTTATTTACACTTTTGTTAAAGTCTGAGAGTAACTTCTTAGTTGGATTTTTTGTACAAGGCTGGGTAGAAAAAACTAAATGTGACGTACTGACAGACATGACATAACTTTTTAAACAAACATAAATAAAAATATGGTATTAAAACAGCTATTCTGTTTCAGTCTCACTTTTGTTCTCCTAATTAGTTTCTTACTCTGATCTGTTCAGGTGTCGACGTCCCCCCTCAGGCATCCATCCTCATCACTGCTTTAATAACATGCGTCCATCCCAAATATGTCAAATGTTTTTCATTAATAACATGATTATTTGATAATAATCAAAGCATCACAAGCTTCATCTTACGTTCATTGATTCCTTCACCAGTTTTATTTTTTACAGTTATCAGGTATAAAACATTTCTCCTGTTTCAGATTTTATTTTTTTTTGCTAATACAGCCGCATTTCTTGAAATATGAAAAAAGGACTTACCAACTCAGAGGATTTCCCAAACCACAATAAACCAGGACAGGTGGAACTACTTTATTGGTGTGATGTCCTGATCCGCACGGCTTTAAGACTCGAGAGTACTTGGCGTTACCAAATATTGTGGCCCTGCTTCCTTTAGCGTCTTTGTGTATTTACTATATGTATGAAGTAGTCGTGCGTGACTGGAGTACCCTCTGGTGTTTTCCTATCTGTTGCAGTCATCTTGCAGGGAATTCACTCATCCCGGCGGACAGGATGCGGTCTCACAAGCTGTCTCCAGCTCTGCAACATCTGTATCATGTGTCTCTCTGCCCATAACACTATGACCACTTTATTTGAAATGCCTAACTAAGCCGCAGTTAGGAACAACACTAAAACTAGACGTTCAGACGTTTTAGATAAGCTCTAATGCTTTGAAGGGCATAACCAGGCTGACTTATCGGTGTCTGACAAGCAGGGAGCGCTGCTGCTGCTACAGAGGGAAAAGCACTTGGCTCGAACAGTGGAGTTTTCTCCCTGACTGTGCTGCCATACAGCACGAGCAGGCTGCTTAAAATCGGTCTTGGTTCAAAAGAGATAAAATGATTGCGGTATTTGAAGCTTCGGACACCTGCTAATCTGAACACAGCGGAAAAAATGGTTTTAGCCTCAAGTTATGAAGATATTGAATGGCAGATTTAAAACTGAGTAACAGAGATAAGCTTTCTGTGATTGAGATGAGGTTAACTTTTAAAGAACTGCAGAGTTTTATCTTTGTATATAAACATTGAGTTGCCTGTTTGATCCTCCTGATAGTGAAGTAAAAGCAGTTTCAGATCAATCAGGTACCACCAGATAGGAGTTTCCACAATTATGTTTGCAAGTGTGACTCCATGGGAAGCAACATTTTAATTATATCACTCATGAAATTGTTCCTTTTGTCTGTGTATTGTCATATCTGATAAGTATTTATACATACAGAGCTGTTGTATTTTAGTAACGTTAAGAGTTATTTTTTCATCACCCTCCTCCTCATCCTCCCATCAGGGGTTGGAAAAGTGGCACTAGACTCGAAGCAAAGTCAACAGTCTGACACTGCAATTACAGTTATGGCATCTGCTGATTACAAAATGAGAAATGGGGTTGAAAGGTCGGTGTGTCTGGACTGGGAGATTTTGCATGACTAATGGGCATTTAGATGGATGGGCGAGAGAACTGCGGTTAGAAAGGGGAAGAAAAAGAATAAACATGAACTTGTCAGTCTGGAAATTCAAATTATTTCGCTCTTTGTCAGGACAAAAAAGTTAAAGGTTAAAAGAGAACAAAGCAAAACTAAATTTACATCGTTAAAAGTATCACAGCAGAGCAGAATTTGACGTTATTTTTAGGTCTTATTCTATAATACAGAATAAAAAACAATGACATTTTTATCAATATACATAAATACTGAGACATTTATGAATATACATGAATACTGTGACACTTTCCCCTAATGTCCAGGTTCATGACAGTCATACCATAGTTATACGAGACATGTTTTCTTTACCAAAGAAGGCTTTATACCTATAAAGCCTTCTTTGATGACTTATTTTATTCTTGTTAAGGTATTAGGTACAAACTGATGCCAAACATGACAGAGGAAGAGATGAAGAGGAATAACAAGGATGGGGTATGAGAAGATATATATATAAAGAATATTATTAAAGGTCCATTTTAAGGTGTTAAAGTTTCATCACCACAGACATAAGCTATTTTCTTGCCAGAGCTATTTAGTGGCAAGTCTTCATTTTTGTGCAATCAGACATACTAGCAAACAGTTGGCAAAGAGATTGGTAGATTTGCTTATGAAGGTTTATAAACACACAAAGTTTAGTGCTGTGTGAAAAACAAATGTCTGGACCTACAAGGTCCACCAAACATGGATTTTGTGGCTGGTTTCCGATCACCAGTTTGTTAGCTTTATCCTGCTGGGACCAATTTTAGCTGATTCTGATTTTTCTTTAAGAACAATGAACCAAAACAAAATATTCTTTTCCTAGTTTCTAGATTTGTTGAATATGAAACTAAAGTTTCTGTAGTCAAAGTCATGGCTAAAAAGCTAGAAATAAAGTAAAATCCTCCAGTTTATGGCACAGAGGTATTTGTACTAAAACTCTACTAAAAGGATTAACAGCTCTGCTCCTTTAGAAGGCTGAATTATGCTCTCTACCATATTTCTTTTGTTTATCCTCACTCCAGAAAATATTGTTCGATTTCTTACCCCCCCCCCCCCCCCCCCCCAAGATCCTTTTAAATAAGGAAAAAAGCTGCAGTAAAGTAGCCGTAAATCTGTGGGATTTTCATGACTTCCAACATTTTCTGTTCCAGCATTTTACGTGACAGAAAGAAATTGACTTTTCAGGTGGGGAGAAAAAGGAGCATCTTCAAACTTCCTTGCAAAATTCTCACCATATTTAAAACCCTGTTGAATTTGTACAGTGTCCTTGAGTGCTCTGAATGGTGCCAAATCAAATAATAAATACAGTTTCCTTTCAAGCAGCTATTGTTAACATATCGGTATTGCAACATCAATACATCAATTTGCACAATATCCTTTATTGCCAAGGACTGCTCAAAATGTATTATTGTACTCTCAAGTGTCATTAACTCACACTGATGAAGGGTTCCAGGAGGCTCAAGGTCACAGAGAGTAATTGAAACATAGAGGAGAAAGAGAGGATGATATAAAATGTGGATTTATCCCAATATCTAATGTCATCACAGACTTACTAATACTACACCGCAGAAATTTCATACAGCCCTGCTTCTTACATTTCCGTGCTTCCTCTGACGTCCTCACTGATACTGAAAAACAGCTAGCCTTTAGCCGTTAGCCTTCTTCCCACAATAACAACCTCCACACTAAAGAGTGTTGCTGACAGTGTGACCTGTTGATGCCTTTTTGTGGCGTTCACTGATCAGAGAAAAACAACACACAGATTTTTAATTCCCGACCAACCAATCACAGATGTATGATGCTTTTGTGATTGCAATTTGAGCTTGGGAAAGTAAAACATCACAACGGTGGCTTTGTTATAGTTTGAGACGTTCTTCCAAAATACAAAGAAAAGCTTGCAATGTTTAGCCCTAGATAAGACAAGACAACGCAAAAACAAACTCAAGTTAATCTAGAAAAGGCTTTGTTAGTACTAGAACTTTTCCCAAGTTATTAAACTTCACAGACACTGACATCTTTTTTAGTATCAATTAGTATCTGAGTATCGATTTGTTTATGGACAGTTCCAGTTTCTCCCCGGTTCCAGTAACTCAGAAAGTCTGAAGGCAGCAGCTGCTTGACAGGAATCAAATTGCCCCCCCTCTAATTACAGGAGTCTAATTGATGGCTCATTCTCCACAGTAGTTGAAAAATCTAATTAGAGATCATCAGATTAGCAAACATGCTTTGAGCTTTGAGGCACAAGCAAGAAGTGACAAAGCAGCCGGAGCCTAATGCAGTCTAAATGCGGTTACTGTGCATTTCTGAATAGGACGTGAAGGCCTGCCGCACCGACGGCAAGTTCTCGTAAAGGTAATAACAGGCTTGGTCTTGTTACTGTCGTCATACTTGCTGATTTAAAGCCCTCTGTAAAATATGTCTGTTCCCTGCGGTCAGTCTTATCTTATTAATTGATTTTCTACATGGCATCATTCAAGATTTGCATCAAAAAAACTGCTAACCCTTTACACCAGATTATTAAAATAAATTACTACTTAATAGATGTGTTATTATTATTATTATTATTATTGGGATGTTTTTGTAACTGCTTTTGGTTTCTGTCCATAACCTTGACTGTATATTTTAATCACAGATAATAATGTTTTAGATAGGATATTAATGGCTTAGTTAAAGTGAAATCCTTCTGCAAACTCTGATCTATGAATCAACAGTTATTTCCAGACAGGCTCATTTTCATGTAATTTATTATTTAGCTTATTTCTGTGTTAGCTTACATATTTAAACTCTATCTGCAGAGCAGTTTATGTATTTCAGAATTGAATAAATGCTGATTTTGCAAAACATTTGTATGCAGATGTACATTTACATATATATTGCTCGCTCACATTCAAAGCAAGCTATACCATATCTAGCATTAGACATTAGCGACTGGATTATATGCACCGAGATAAATGGTTTCTCCCTGTGGAATATTTCTCAGATAGATGTGAGCTTCCGGAGGAGGGGCAGCGGCTGAACAGGAGCCGACTCTGGCTGATCTCCACGGAGCGACAGATTGGCACCGACTGCTCCACAGAATGTTCCCTTCCTTCCTGTATTAATGAACCAAAGGAAAAGTGAATGGAACCAGATCCTGTTAACAGGCGGCAGCTCCGTCCACCTGCAGAAGGGGTAGCTTAGTGAATGTGGGACGCTTTCGGCCCCATTCACTGTGGACACGAAAATAGAAAGCAAAATAAATTATTGGGAGGATTTGGGAATATGTCTGTTGGTTAGCTGGAAAGGAAAGATATTAATAAAAACCTAGAAGAGGCGTGATTAAGGCCAGTTTTGGATATTGTGAAAAACATTATACATATGAAACTGCAGCAACATTATTTGGTTTGTTGTCTCATCCTTTTCTTAGGTTATATATATATATATATATATATATATATATATATATATATATATATATATATATATATATATATATATATATATATATATATATATATATATAGCTCAAGTTAAGAGTCTACATTCTCTTGAAAAAACACCTGTAGTGCTGTTTGTGTGATTGTAGTCCTGCTAACCTTGCTTATTGCTAATAGAAGGTGCTAAACACATTTTAAAATATCAACTCTGTCCATCATGATTCAGCCTTTGCTTGATATAAACAGTCAAACTTGTGAAACAATAATATATATGCCAAACTGAGATGTCCTATATATATATATATACAAATATATACTATACATATGTGTGTGTGTGTGTGTGTGTGTGTATATGTATATGTATTTACAGAATCTCCCTAAAGCACTATTAGCTGAAAACCTAGGATATGTTAGATGACAAACTGAAGGATGATTCATTTCCCAGGTCTGGTGTCAACTTTTTGCAGGCACTGTTCATCTGCTGGAGATACAGTATTTTCATGTTTGACAGAAATTAGTTTAAAAAATGTTTCAAGTCCAAAGACAAATCATCAAACAGAACTGTTCTCCAAGAAAACTTTAAAATATTATAGGAAAGACTATAGATAATATTTTATAAACTTCTTTCTAGCTCATACTGAACATCAATAACCTATTTGTAGGTATGATTCCCACAAATAGTCTGCCAGTGTGGTTCACAGCTGTCGAAGGAGAGCTTTGACCTTTTGGTTACTAAGAACAACAGACTAATGTCTATGACCTTCTTCAGCTTCTCTGCAATCTGTCATTTAACTTTCACCCTTCAGCTGTTGACATCCTGAGGTGCCTTTATGCTGTGTTACCTTGGCAACTGTTGAACCAACACAATTGTCCTATGAGAGTAATGGTGCTATGTTAATATAGCCACCCAAAAGAGAGTTGGTTGCATTGAGTAATTTCTCCCATAGAATGAGAAAATGTTTGCCTTACTCTCAACAAACTGACTTCTCCTCATCAGTTGATGGTTTTGTCTGTTTTCTCTACTCTCTATAAGATTCATAATCTCCTCTGAAACTCTGCCGAAGAAAGCTGTGCTCTTCTTTAATGACCTCGGCAGTCTTCCTGCAAAACTTAAAAGGGATGAGGGGAAGTAACTGCCTTCGTGGGGTCAGAAACAATTTACAGGTCGATCAAGTGGATGGCTTGGTCTCTGAAACTGCTAACCTCATCGGTTGGCACCGGTGGCCTCGTCTGGGTAACCGTGGTAACAAAAGCGGTGCCAACGCGAAAGCACACTGAAAGTCAAAGACCACTCAGACTGTACATGAAGCATCAAGAGGGTGTGGGGGCTAAGAGAGAGAGAGAGAGAGAGAGAGAGAGAGAGAGAGAGAGAGAGAAAGAGAGAGACGATGTGACCGAAGTGTCAGAAGTGGCTTTCGGGTGTCTTGTGGAGTGTGGGAGGCACTTGTGGGCTCATCATTATGCTTTAGTGGAGATACATGATGCACATACCACCCTCATCTTGGCCGGCCATGCACCTTACCTAAAGGACCTCCTTTAAGTCCATCTGGATGGGGATTGTTACAGCGTGGAATCTCCGACAGAGCCACAGCAATGTCAGGAACATCAGGTTTTTACACTAAACAACACATAAGATTATTTTTGGTCTGTTGCAATTATTTATAGTTATGATCCGGTTGCATCAGGTCAGGCATGTGGGGTAAAAAGTGTATGTGCGACCCTTGAATGAGGGAGCAGCTGAATGGAGTCACCTTCTTTGCTGGATTTCATGTGAGGATCAAATTTTTGTACCGTATTTTTCAGACCATAAGGCACACCGGATTATAAACCACATTAAATATTCTTCCCAAGTGAATACGATTTTTGCAATTTTGCAAGAACAATTCAGCTCCATCATCTTATTTCAAGTACAGGATATCTAATTATCTTATTTTAGGGGTAAAAATACTCATTCCATTGGCAAATAGTCTTATTTAGCTGCTCAAAACAAGGTACTAATTTCAAGAAATTTTTACTTACTTTTAGTTTCCTTTTTACAGTGCGCACCTCCGCATACACAGCTCTCTCCTGAGAGGGACAGCTATATGTCTCTGTCGGGAGGACGGAGTATTTGTGCTACACTGCACTGTTTCTAATATAAGGCCAAAATCAATGTAACTTTTATATTGAGTTAACTTACTTGGTTTATTGTTGTTAGCGCGTGCTCCGGGCGCGGGCTTCCTTACCTGAACGCACGTCTAGTTTTGACATTACAGTCAGGCAGTCTTGTGGACAGCTCAAGGGTCCGATCAGGTAGTGACACAGTGTACTATAATGCTCCGAATATCCATTGAGTGGAGCATCTTCGTTGCTAACCAAAGTCACACTTACACATTTTAAAATATTTTTGAAAGCATTGTGCTACATAAAATCAGTCAGTAAGCACAAGTATGGTTATTTAGTAAGAAGTACAGTACATTTTTAATGTTTTGAATTGCTGAAAGAATGTGGTAACAACACTCTTCTGTGTGAAAGATTTTACTGAGTGAAGCATACTCAAACTAGTTTTTAGTCTCTCTGAGGTATTTAAAATTAAATGTCTGTGGTTGATTCAAGCTGGCTGCACCATAATGCAGTTAGCAGCAAGAAGGTCCGGGGTTCAAACTTTGGCCTGGGAATCCTGCATGGGGTTTGCATGTTCTCCCTTTGCATGTGTGCATTCTCTCAGGACACTCCAGCTTCCTCGCAAACATGACTGTTAGGTGAATTATTCTCTCTAAATTGTCCTGTGTGTCTATGTATTGCTCTGTGATGGACTGGCGACCTGTCCAGGGTGTGCCCTGCCTCTCTCCCAATGACCACTGGAGATGCCTTGCTTTCTCCTGCTCTCCCGGAGCCTAAATGGACTGCAGACACTTCTCAACGTGTTAAAATAGCCTACATTTATTGACAACAGGGGTATGTACAATTTGACCACCGGTTAGTTTACAACAATTATTTCTGGATTTGGTATCCCCCTTCCCCACCACCCCAACACGCACACACATGCACACACACAAAATAAGTATACTCAAAATTAAGGTTGGCTTTTTCAATCTAAGACATTTTTGCACATTTTTACCCAGGGATGCCAAGACAATTTTCTCCCATCTGTATCTTCCTTCATCTCCTGCCTGGATGCTACAAGCCACCAAAACAGAAACTGCATAAAGATGGCCGCTGATATAAGCCCAGCTGCTGCATGCCAGAGTGTGCAGACAAATTTTTATGACAGTTGTGTTACATCCAATTACAACAGGTGAAGTCTGAGAGCATGGATCTGCCAAACTCACAAGTGTTGCGTTAAAGAGCCAACTTCTGGTGTTCCTAGTTTTGAAGTATAGGAAACCTGCTTATATCTACACACTGTTTTACTCCAACGCATACTACAAAGACACTATAATGTTAAAGCTAACTGAAGATGAAAAAATAAAAATGTTGAGTGTTTGATCTGCTGTAATAAGCCACACTCACTGCTGCTGATGGTACTCATCTGCTTGTTGCTCCATTTGTATCACAATCGTCAGAATAAGCGCAGTAAAGCACATCGTTGTCAGGGTTTTTGCAGTTGATGTGAGAAAAATGGCATGAGTCACTTCTTAGTTTGTCGTGCCACAAGTCTACCCTCTTCACTGAGTACCTCCGGTTCTGTGCTACATTGTGTAAAAGATCTAAACCACTTCTAATTTCTGTATATTATGCCTCAAAGTGACTAGACATTGTTGTGATATTTTATAGTAGTCTTAAAGTCATATGTATGTGATATATACTTTATATATATCACATATAGCGATCACATATATCGCATGAAAGCAAGGCATCATGCGACTTTAGTTCTGCATTCAACACCAGAATACCACAACAACTCATCTGCAAACTTGACAAACTGGGACTCAGTACCTACCTCTGCAATTGGCTACTGGACTTCCTCTGTCAGAGGCCTCAAGTAGTACGTGTTGGCAACAATACCTCAAGCAGCATCACACTGAGCACGGGGCCCCCCCAAGGCTGCGTGCTCAGTCCGCTGCTCTTCACCCTGCTGACACATGACTGCACTGCAACCTACAGCAACAATCACATAGTGAAATTTGCTGACGACACAACTCTGGTGGGTCTCATCACCAAGGGCGACGAGACTCAATACAGGTTGGAGTTCGACCATCTGACCACGTGGTGCAGGGACAACAACCTCCTGCTGAACGTCAGCAAGACCAAAGAGATTGTTGTTGACTTCCGGAGAGGTCACACCCAACACCTGCCACTGACCATCGACGGTGCTGTGGTGGAGAGAGTGAGCAGCACCAAATTCCTGGGGGTGCACATCAGTGAAGACCTGTCCTGGACCACCAACACTGCAACACTGGCGAAGAGAGCTCAGCGCCGCCTGTACTTCCTGCGGAAACTCAGGCGAGCAAGTGCTCCACCAGCCATCATGACCACATTCTACAGAGGCACCATTGAGAGCATCCTTTCCAGCTGTATCGCTGTGTGGGGCGGAAGCTGTACTGAATACAACAGGAAAGCCCTGCAACGCATAGTGAACACAGCTGGAAGGATTATTGGTGCTTCACTCCACTCCCTGAAGGACATTTACACCACCCACCTCACACGAAAGGCGACCAAAATTGTGAGTGATGCAAGTCACCCCGCTCACAATCTGTTTGACCTACTGCCCTCTGGGAAGAGGTACAGAAGCCTGCGCTCCCGCACCACCAGACTCACCAACAGCTTCATACACCAAGCTGTTAGGATGCTGAACTCTCTCCCCCCTCCACCCTCAGCTACTTAACATCCTGGACATTGGACCCACAGATGGCTGCCTTGCACTACTCCACCTGCACACTTGTACACTTTGCAACTTGTTGTTGTTGTCCTGAAAACACAACACTTCTGCTGCTTTTACATAAATTGCACCACTATGCCACTTTCTTTCCTACTAAATGTCAAATAGAGCTACCTCAGCCTTTTATTTTATTGGCCTGACTTTGCACTACTATTTTATTGACTGTCTATGTACAATTTTTTATCTGAATGTTATGTTTGTCTGTGTACTTAAATTGGTAAAATATGTCTTGTCTTCACCGTGGGATAGTGAGAAACGTAATTTCGATCTCTTTGTATGTCTGGAGCATGTGAAGAAATTGACAATAAAGCTGACTTGACTTGACTTGATATATAAACACCAAGCACCAAGCAATTGGCCAGAGATTAGAATCAGTAATTTTTCCCTTGATCAGCATTCTGCTGGTCAAGCTGATCAAGCACTAAAAATATTAATGTATTCTTTATTCATTGCATTTGAGCTCAAAGTCCCCTACCACTTTTTCTGTCAAGGCAACAGTCAAGAGCATGCACTTTGATTAACTTCTCTTTTGAGTTTGAGAAAGATTAGATATAGGTTAATGAATATGAATTGAACTCATATATTATTTAGATCCATTTCATATAGTGATATGTTTCAGGTGTTAATTTTGATTATTATGTTTTACAGCTAATGAGAGCCCAAAACTGAGTTTTTAAGAACATTAGAACACTACATAAAAATACTAAAAGAGATTACAGTACAGAATCGTGGAGAAGACTGCTTTTTCTAAATTAACACACTCCATAAACGGGGTAAGACCGCAAATTAACATTGCTAAAGAAGTTGGCAATTCAGAAATGTTTCCAAGCATAATAATGGTACGTTGAGTGGAAGGCAAACATGTGTTGAGAAAAGGTGCTTAAGCAACCCCTTTAGTCTTTTGAGAGGCTTGCAAAGCTCAATGAAGACTTTTGGGGAGATTCATAAGGTGTGGAGTTGGCGCTTCAGCAGCCTCCACACAGAGAGGTATCCGGGACATGAACTGCACCAGAGCCAGCAATGATGAAAAATTGAAGGCAATCAGCTTCCTTAATACCTTAGCAGAGAGCCAGACTTTTGACTTCCATGCCATCTGCAAGTATTGAGTGCGTACATTGTACAGTACATTTACACACTAATCACTAGACCAGGGGTTCCCAGCCCTTTCAGGCCTGCCCAAAAAAAATAACAGTGCCAGAAACTGGCGACCCCCCTTTTGGAGGGGGCGATCTGCAACAATGGCCTGGATCAGAAACTACCTGACAAGAAAGCACCTGTCTTCCCCATATGTTAAAATGTTAAATGCTTATTCTTCTTCTGTACGATTAATGAAATTATATTATTAGCCACGAAGGAGAGAATTTTCACAAACATTTTTTTTAGATTAATTTCACATATTTACATGAAAAAACTTGAATGTTCTCTGATGTCGAAAAGTCATGAATTTTCTGGAAAAAAAATAATTCCACAATTAAATGGATAAATTTGCTATATTAACAAGTATATCTCTGACATTGGAAGGTCAGAAATTTGAATCATCATTTGGATCATCACCCCCACTTTGGGAACCCCTGCACTAGATTGACATTTATGCATTAAAAATTGGATCAATATCTAGTTTTATGACTGGTCAGCTAATATCCACCGCTTAAAGAACTTTTCACAATACATAAAGAATATATGGCATCAGAAATCTCTCATTTCTAATTTACGGTTTAGTACTTGCACCTAGTCATGTACAAACTGTATCTTTTTGTTGATTATATTGGGTTTAGGAGCAAGTTTATGCTGGAATGATTGGCGGCTATGCCTGAGAAAGAAACCTCGGTCCAAAGACATTAACAAGACGGTTAATTTAGACTTCTCATAACGGTTAAAAACAAATTCTGGCACCCCTGTAACTAAATATAAAGAAATGTTTGATGGCTTTTGTATAAATACTTTGCAGTTATTGTGGGATTTGCCCCTCTCAACCCTGCAACTTCCCCTCGGCAGGGTCTTGAGTATCCCGCTGACAGCAGTATGACTGCTGTTCTCACAATCTATCTGAGTGATTTCACTTGCTGTGCTGGAGCACAGTGACATTTAAATAGAGAGCTGCTCAGGAATCTGTAGGAGTCTCTCTCTCTCTCATGCTGCTCTTTTGTCATGGGAGCTGTACATTTCAGCATTAGCGGTAGGGAGTGGGCAGCTTGATGCGTGGGTAAAGAAGCGTTGGTATAACCTCTCCTCCGTCTCTGATCACAACGTCAATAGTGGTGACTCGCTGTGCTTGTTTCGCTCCCCTCACCTCTCAGTCTATTTATTTTCCTGCTCTCCCTGTATGGCTCTTATCCTACTTTTCCATTTCTCATACTCAACTTCCCTTTAGAGATTCGTATAGGCTCTAAGGAGAAACCCTTAGTATTTAATGGTCCGTTTTAGTGTTCTGGATTTATATTACCATTGTTCTTCTCAAGATGATGACTTAATGAAGGTGATAATAGTCCGAAGTGTGACTGATATTAAGCCGGTCTCGTTACTCTGAACTACATACTGTGTTGTTTCCTTTAACGGCTGCTGAGAGGCCATTTTATTGACAACATTTTATGATCATAAAAAGGTGATGACATATTAGAGAAGTGAGATAATTGAGATGCCTGGTTTTAGTCATGAAAACAAAATACATGGTCTGAAATTTGAACACTAATTTTTAAATCAGGTTAGCTGATAATTACTTTTGTTCATGAGAAAGAAAACGTTCTTTTGCCTTTGCAATATGCAGAGATGGTATTCCTGGGAAAACCTTCTATTAAATCTGATGTGAAGTAAAATAATCTGGCAAACAGGTTCTGCATGCCTTCCTGTCTAGGTGAACAGAAGTCTTACAGGCTCGTTGTTCACCAAACTTCTTAAATGTACAATGTTCAGCTCTTGGCTGGTTAGGGATCGGATTTAAAAAGTGGATAGTACATAATGAATCCTGAAGTATATGTTTTAAGCCTGTAGTTTGACAAAAGAAAGCCTTGCAGAAGCGGTTCTCGCATGAAATAGTTTCTGGCTGAAAGTTTGACCACTCTTCTTGGCAGAATTTGTAGAGTTTATTTAAGTTGGTAGGACTCTGCTTTGAAACATGGTCCACAAATTATCACCACAACTGAGGTCATGACTTTCCAGAAGCATTATGTTGGTGTACTTCAAAACCAGTGATGGGGTGAGAATCTTTCTCCAGTTGGAGAAGCTAACTTCAACCAAGTTTCATCCATCTAGCTGTTGGTGGGGGTGAGGTAGAAGAATTTGGAAGTATTCCTCTTCCTCTATTATTCCATAAATATTTTGCACATGCACCAATGACAGCTTAAAAGCCCCACGGGATGAAGTTGCCACTACCCATCCATCTATTTTCTAACACGTCTATCCCTTGTGGGGACACGAGGGGTACTGGTGCCTATCTCCAGCTGTCAATGGGCGAGAGGCGGGGTACACCCTGGACAAGTTGCCAGTCTATCGCAGGTTGCCACTACCATACCTTACAATTTATTGGTATTACTTGAGTTGAAACCCCTTTGGTTGACTCACAAACATAATTTTTGTCATTCTGGCCAAAAAGCTCTATCTTTTGAAATGCAATTGAATTGAATCTTTGTCTTATTTGAACACAACAGTTTTTCCAAAACATATATTATGTATATGTAATATAATTTATACTCTACATGTCGTTTGATGCAAATTTTGATTGAACTTTTTGAACAACTTGAAGTGTTGGTTTTGGACTATCGGGTTATTTTTCATTTTGCACCCTCTCAATCCAAAGTTATTGGAAATGTTTTTGTCTTTGTTGTCACTAGCGCTGGTGTTTCGTTATCTTTCAGTTCAAGCTTGAATTTTGGTGGTTCTTGATGTGTTCTTTTGATCTTACAAATTTTTGTTTTCATCTGAAGTTGACCGTTTATGTCAGATCGTTAAACATCTGACATGGTTGGGTGTTCTAACAGATCAATGATGCGAAACACATACAAACGAAGCAGTCTAGCATAAGGTTTCTGGCAAGTCCTAAACTAAGCTATACCAAATATTTGTGGACAACATATAAAACCCAAGACCATGCTGGTAAACCAACCCATTTAACTGAAGTCAACCATTTCAGTTTAACGTGTTGGGTAAATATTCTACCAGAATTGTGCCAGAAACGACTTGATGGGTACAAAAGTGTGTGGTTCTCTGCAACTTGCTTATGGATATTAATTCAAATGCTAGTGTGGCTGCATGTGTATGTTTCAGCTTATATTAATAACTTTGACCATATGTGGAGTAGAAAATATGTATAATAAATACAAATGTGTTCATCTAGTTTCTCGCCTTATTTCTTTATCGGAAAATCACCCAACTGTGGGAAAAATAGGCGTTCAAATAAATTAGTAAAGTGGATCCTGATCCAGGGATTTAGTCACAGCTTTGAATTTAAGTTTGAATTTTAGGCCTGGTGAAGTAAACAAAAAAGAAAACCTGCAGCCACATATAAATTCATATCATGCGAACAGCAGAGAAATGTTTGCAAACAGAAAGCTGCTTGAAGTTGCAAATTTAGCAGCTGGAGTGGAAAATTTCCCTCTGGAATTCATGTAAAACTGCATGCAAAAAATCCTAGAATCTGTTTGGCATCATGTTTACCGTATCAAGTTTGCGTTTACAATTTGTTTCTCCTGCCCTCAAGTGGCAAGAAGGAAGAGGCTGTACAGTGCTATATTTGCCCCCTGACAAATTTCTTCTTTTGCTTTTGTTGTCACGCTTACATGTTGCAGATCGTCAGACAAATGTTAATATCAGACAAAGTAACATGGGGTAAACACGAAAAGCAGTTTTAAGATGATAATTTCATTTATTGGGAAAAAGTAATTGCTCCCTAAATCTAATAACTGGGTTACCACTTTTGATAGCATCTGTTGCTGTCCAATTTTTGCTAAAAGAAATGTAAATTAGTCTCCGAAATCATTGTGAATACATTTTGGCCCTCAGTTCTTTTGTAGAATTGATTTAATTCAGGTATATTGGTGGGTGTAAAAGTAGGGCAAATTTTAGGTTATACATCCGTATCTCCATATAAGTTCAGGCTTTTACTGGGCTGTTCAAAAAAGGGGACATATCATGCTTTTCAGTTCTCCCTTTTCACATTTAAACCATCTAGTTGTGGTCTATATAAAGTGGAACAGCAATGCTTTGTTGTGAATTCCTCGTTAATTTACCCGCCCGTTCCCCCTTATTACCACTGTTCTGAGGTGCATCTGAGAGAAACTGGTTTTGGTGCTGTCTCTTCACACCCCACCCCCCCTTCCAGGTCGCAGAGCATTCCACCTTAACCATTTTTGGAGTATGCTGGGTGACGGTGTAATGAACAACCGATGACTTGCCCACTTTTAACTTCTGCACAATATACTTCCCTAAAAATTTTGAGGATTGTCAAAAAAAAAAAGACAAACATGAGACCGGGCTTTGTGTTCTCTTGTGAATCAGTGGTTTTTACCTCAGAACTCTCCAATGGATTCTACCTGAGTTCCAGATTCGTCGATGCTCTCCTGGGGTAATTTTAGTTGGCTGGCCATGTCTAAGAAAGTTCACCACTGTTCCAGGTCTCTTACTGTGGTTCTGTGGGGTCCCGGAGACTTACAAATGGTGTTGTAATTCTTTGTATACTGATAGAGGCCAATGACTTTGTTTCTCCTTGGTCACTGAATTCTTTTAGTTGGGAAATTGAACCCTACTTCCCAAAAAACATGGTTAATCACAGTTGATTTATAAATTAACAAGGAGAGAGCTTACTTCTTCACTTGATTTAGAAAAATGTGTTTTGTCTTTACACAGGTTATCTTTGGCAGATATCTAAATTATCGGGGAAAATAGGTTTGGCCAAAATAATTAAATAAATTGAAATCTGTAAGGTGTCAAATACTTTGTTGCAGCTCTGTGGGTTTATAGATTCAACTTCTGAAAAACGGTGTGATTGAAGATCATAGCGAAACCTTTAGGATTTGGAGATGTTTGGTTTTGAAATGGTTAAGGAATTCCGCTCTGACTACAGAGTGAGAGGGTGGATGAGGAGAGTTATTGCTGCCAGAGAGTGAGAAGAAGAGGAGGAGGAGGAGGAGGAGGTTTGAAGCAAAAGAGAGTGAGAGAGAGTTGCCTGTCTGCTCTCGGGTTTGTGGGTATGCGAGTACATGTGTGTGCGCTCGGCTCGACGAGTGTATGCGTGCTGACACCTGGCGCTCGCCCTTCCTCGCTGTTCACATTGTGGAGAGCTCTCAGCCTGTCTGGACCGTTCTTTACCTCTCCTTCTTCTCCCCTCTATTCCATCCCTCTATCTTTTGTCCTCCTCTCTCTGCTTTTCTCCCCCTGCGTTGTTTCCTGCTCCTCTCCGTGCCCCTACAGCCTCCTCCTTTTGTTCAGGACCTCCTCCACCATGCTGCGGGATTTTTATTGACTGGCCAGACGTGCGCTCGACTGACTAAGGTGAGCCGGATGAATAGGGGCAGGAGGGCGGATGGACTGCATTGATGTTCTGAATTCAGTTCTGAATGTGGGGAGTGGTAGGAACAGGCTGCAGGGGGGAAAAAAAGGCTATATTCACACTGTTATTTGTTTCTGTGGATTTTGTTTGCTTTAGCCTGCAAGTCTGAGCAGCATTGGATGTGAAAAGCGTCTGTGTAGGTGTCTCGGTGTGTACTTTGAAAGGTGAGGGGTACAGCTTTGGGATTGAAGAGTCTCTGTGTGTTGTTTGGTTTTCAACCGGTGTCAGCAGCTTGTGTCAAATCCCCACTTGATGATTTGTTTGTACTGGACTGGCTCCTGTGCTCAGAGTCACCTTGACCCAGGCCTTCTCAGCAATTTGTGTCTTGGCAACATCGGGCCACACCTTAAGCGTGATAAATGCGTGTGTTTGTGCCGGTGTGTGCCACTGTTAGGAGATACTAATGGAAAACGAGGAGTTATGGTGTCCAGCTGAAGGCAATCAGAGGAATAAGTTCCCAGAATTATTGATTATTAGAAGTAATGTTCTTCAGGTGATACCTGTCAGTCTTCATCTCTTCGTGCATCTCTGCTTTCTGCTTGTTGTTTGATTCTTTTTCTTTTCAATCAAATATTTTTGTGTCCTAAACCATCCACCGTTGAGCTCTTTCGCGATTAAATTACATATTAGAGTGTATTTGTTATACTTGTGTAGCTTCATTGGTTTACAAAGATTCAGGAAATGGGGCCAAATTTGAATTAATTTGGCATACTAAATATGTGTTATTTTCCTTAATTTTCATATTTGTTAAGCAATTTCATGTTTGTATCACTAGTCATTTAACAATCTCATATTTATAAAGATAAATAACCCCAAAAATATAAGATGCCCTTAACTATGTTTTTTTTTTGTTAACGGATAGTTAACAAAACTATAAAAGTATATTAATTTCAATAATTTTCCCCTTATACTCAACTTTCCCTAAATATGGTTGGATTCAACACCATTAATCAACAATGCTGTCCGTCTTCTGCTTAGACCAGATAAGATTCTTTTGGTCCCTGATTCAGGAGTGCCTTAACACAAGGAATGTGACAGCTGTAGCCTGTTTCTTTTATGTGAGTGTGTGGTGGCTCCTAAAACACTGACTCAGACAGTGTACATGCCAGTGAAGATCCCCCAAAGTTTTGAATGGGCTGTGCTTCACATTTTTCTCAAGGCTCTAGTTTTCCCAATTGCTTTTATACCTTTTTCTACCACAATATTTCCTTCCACCCAACTTTCCATTAATTCACCTTGGGTACAGCACTCTGTGAACAACCTGTCTCTGTATCAATCACTTTTTGTGGCATACCTTTCCTTATGGAGGGTGTCAGTGACCTTCTGCTCAGCAGTGGTCAAGTCATATGTGTAAGCTACAACACAGCCATAACTAGGGTTGTCAAAATAATAATATTAAAAAGGGGAATTATTCAAATATATACTCATTTGCATCAGAATTCATATAAACTGACCCGTTCACATTAGCCCAAATTGCGGCACTTCTTCCAGCAGAAGCGCTACCATAACAGAGACCCTCAGCCCCTCCCTGCAGCCGTTGACCTGACCAAAACAATGAGCTGCTTCTGAAAGTTTTAAACAGTGCTAACGTCGTGGGTACATTCAGAAAAAAAAAAAAAAAAAAAACCTTTGCGACCCTATTTAGTTACCAAAGCAAACAAAAGCGTTGTTTGGAGGTATTCTCCTTATTAGGAAGACAGACTGGAAAAAAATTAAAATGCCAAAGGACGCCACATGCTAGCTGCGCTATCGCTATAAGTGACAATGATGTTTGAGCAGTGCCGACTTGTGAGTAGGAGGCACTGCCCCCATCAAAATTGCACAGTAAACATAAATTAGGAAATAAAAAGTAATCATTACATCTGTTCTCTTATAAAATCTGTCTGGCTTTCGATTTTCCAGCGTTCCAATTCCATTTTGGATTCATGTGTGGTTAATTTTATGTGTTTATTTAGTGTTTCAAAGCTGACAGACACTGGAGTGTGTATGTATTCAATTCAATTTCAATTCAATTTTATTTATATAGCGCCAATTCATGAAACATGTCATCTCAAGGCACTTTACAAAATCAAATTCAATCATATTATACAGATTGGGTCAGATTATTCAGATTGGTAAAAAATTTCCTATATAAGGGAACCAGTTGATTGCATCAAAGTCCCGACAAGCTTTATACGTTAGAAGAAGAATTTTAAATTCTATTCTTGATTTAACAGGAAGCCAATAAAGGGAAGCTAAAATTGGAGAAACATGATCCCTCTTGTTGATTTTCATCAGAACTCTTGCTGCAGCATTTTGGATCAGCTGAAGACTGTGAACTGCATTTTGTGGACTTCCTGATAGTAAAGAATTACAATAGTCCAGCCTTGAACTAATCAAATGCATGGACTAGTTTTTCAGCATCCTGGACAGAAACATTCTGTCCAGGGGTGTTTCTTTTGGCTTCCATGTGACTTCATGCTGGTTTCTAATTGGTTACTTAAAAAATTCTCCTCGGGAGGCAGCTATCTGTGCCAGCGGCCTTTCCACACTTTTCATTCTTCATCAAGTCAGATTAATAATTCATCATAGCTGTCCATCAAGGTCACACCCTGGCAGCTTAGGTGTGCAGGCTTGAATGTCAACATATGAACGCAAACGGAAGAGCAAGACCCTATCCAGACGAAGCTGGGCTTGGGTGTATACGTCAAGCTTCTTTGTCGGTTAGTGGGCCGTGAAACCGACTGCAGCTGAAACCAGCTCCCAGAGGGGATATGTTAGAAGCTGTCCCCCGTAGTACCTCCGTCATGACACCCCTATACGCATAACTGGCTAGACACTGGCGCATTTGTGCATGCGAGCTAATGTACCCCGTGCCTCTGCTATAACATGCATGCGCTCCCTTGCCAACGACAACAATGGCGATCTCCAGCACTCCCCCGCACATGCGAAATGTGATTATCTTTACTTCCCTTGCTTCGGTTTGCACTTTACCGAGATACCCACTGGTGTAGCATACATATCACAATGCCTATTATGGCTTGTTCAGCTTCAGGCCGTTTCATCATTGCTCTCAACGTTTTCTGTGTGGATATCTTCGACTTTGTTCAGCTTTGTGTGGATGTTGCCTAAGATGACAACAACAAAGACCGTATTATTTATGTACAAAATAATAATTTCACAAGGTTTTTGATGGAGGATAAAAAGTAGATAGAGAAGCTTAGACTGGATTGACCAGATGTAAAAGTCCAGCACCAACCAAGTAGCCATGGACTGAGTTATGTTAAAGTTGAGTTTATTGTTGTGGTGATCTCTGAACTCTAGTGCACCAGCTGCCACTGTATTGGAGAGCAACTTAAAATGGTCAGTAAAGCTGTTGTATCTGTAACGGTGAAGTAGTCAACCTCCTGGGGGATATAAGCTAATGCTATCAGTGTAGATATTAGCTTCACGGACACAGACAGCCTAATGATTGTGTTCTGTCAGTCTAAGCTCCCCCTTTCAGATGCACTTCCCAGTTACGCTGTTCTGCAGCAGGAAAATATTAATCAGCTGATTGCTCAGTCAGCTACTAAATCGTGAAGCTACGAAACAAACCAGTGCTACCTCCTCCGTCACTACTCAGTTTAATTGCAAAGGCATTGGAGGCTAATATGGCTCACAATAACACTGGTTATGGTGGACCCTGACTGATGGTGGGTGGGGTGGGTTTGTCACAAACCTCCAACAAAATATTGTCCACATAAACCATTTCCACGCATCCAGGATGCCATAACTAAACATGATCAAAAAATAGTTTATGAAAACTATATATATATATCTATATATATATATATATATATATATATATATATATATATATATATATATATATATATAAACACTTGGACATAAACAAAGCTGGTAGCTAAGGTATAACCAAAGACAACCTGGAGAATAGATATGTACTTCTAACAGACCATTATGTTGAAGTTAGATCAAAATTAGGGGTTTTAAACTCTAAGCATGCCTGCAGTAAAAGGATGTTTCTGCCTAAGTGGTTATTTTCATGATTATTGCTTCCGGTATTCATTGGTTTTTCAATAAACAGATGCTGCAAGGAAAAGAGGTCTTGAAGGTGGATGAGTTTAAGTACTTAGGGTTTAAGAGACCACATATCCATACCAATGTACAGTGGACAGGAGGTGAAAAAGGAGAAAATAAGCAGGGTGAGATTTTTAAGAGAACACCTGCAAATCTGAAAGGGGAAGTCTACAAGATGGCTGTGAGAGCTGCGATTATGTATGGTTTGGAGATGGCAGCACTGACTGAAAGGCTGCAGGTTGAACTGGAGACTATAGATGCAATGACTTACGTTTTAAATCTTTATACTTTTGATACCAACTTTACTAATTCCAAATTCTCTTCAAGGACTTTCATAGAAGAGCAGCATTTAAAGTATGTTTTCTTGCCTAGCTGCTTGGAGCTGTCAGTGATCATTTATATCAGAAGCAGGAAGCGATATCAAACGTCCATGTGAGCGAGAAGCCACTGTAAAATAGGGTTTCATATTTTAAAACGTAGATGCAATCGTTATGGAGTTCTGGCTTTAGCATCTTACACAAAGAATTACCTGTCATTACTAAAACTGCAGTCTCTGCTGTTTTCTCTAGAGAATAGAAATTCTTCGCTTAACTCTGAGATTTCTAAAAGGTTGCCAAAGTTTCCAAAACCAGCAAGTTCCCTTACATACGTATGGCCTACACAACGATAGAGAAGAAAGCCGACCTAACGGTTGTCCAACCTATAGTCAGTGACACCCTCCACAACAAGCATATGCCACAAAATGTTGCTGGCTACATTTCCATTGACCATCAAGTTGCGCAAATTGTAACCATGAAAAAAAAAATGAACTAATGTTTTTTCCTAAATGGTTTTTGGCTAGGATGAAGCGGCTTTTAGGCTGTATAGAATTTGGCGTATTTTGCAAAACTGCAATGGAAACACTTTTGACGTGATCAACCATAGGATGTTACTACTGCCAAAAAAGACGAAGAAGACAACAGGAATTAGTAGGAGGATCACTGAGCAGCATTTCACTGCCATGTTTTTAAATTCAATCAAATTCAATTTTATTTATATAGCATCAATTCACTCATCTCAAGGTACTTTACAAAGTCAAATTCAATCAAATCATACAGATTGGTCAAAAAGCTTCCTTTTAAGGAAACCCAGCCGATTGCATCAAATCTTGACAATCAGCATTCCCTCCTCCTGAAAGAGCGTAGGGCAACAGTGGACAGTCGTCTGCATTGTCGCTGGCTTTGCAGCAATCCCTCATACTGAGCATGCATGAAGCAACAGTGGAGAGGAAAACTCCCCTTTTAACAGGGAGGAAAAACCTCCAGCAAGAACCAGACTCCGTGTGAACGGCCAACTTCCTTGACCGACTGGGGGTTAGAGAAAAAGTAGAGACACAAAAAGCACTGAAGTACACATTGACTCAGGAATCCTTTCTATGTTATATGGTAATGGCGGATGATCTGCCCCCCTGGATGGTGTCACAGCTAACAGAACGCCAGACCAGGTGTACCTACTATGAGGAGATAAAAGACAGAGAACACAAAGTTAAAAGCTGAAATTACAACAAACAATGCAAGTTGGAGAACAGTAGGAGAAATGAGTTATGGTGTGAACAAACGTATTCACGTGTGACTTTCGTTGCATCTCCTAATCAGTGGAAATGCAGCAGTTGCGAAATTTAGTTTTTTTAAGACAAAAGCAGAATACTGAAAATGTTTTGCTCACTTTTGTAATGGAAACGGAGCTACTATTAAAGAAGGTGCTGTTCACAGCAATGTGTATCCAAGTGTTTTAATGCCAAGGTTAGTAGAAGTAAAGATGGGTGGTGCGATGACCCCTTTTCAGATGACAGTATTTCCAACAAAATATTTAATTTTGAAATCAGATTGGAGAGGCACAGAATAAAAGCTTACTAAGGTCCATAATGAAGTTTTCACAGTCAGTGATAATTTGAGGATCCATGATAACTACTGGTGTTGGTCCTGTGTTTCACTGAGTCCAAAGCCAGCGCAGCAATCTAAGAGGACATTTTGGGTCACTTTATACTTCCCTCTGCAAGATTTGTAGAGATGCTGATTGTATTTATCTTGCATGGTCTAGTCCTTGCCCACTCTACCAAAGGTACCATACCTGCTTTAATGACCGTGGTATCACTGCACATGATTGGCCAACAAAACAGACCGATCAAAACTCCACAGAGAGACGCCAGATCCAGAAATGCGGACCAGTGGAAGGCCGCTATTAAAGCAGCCACCTCGGCTGAGCCACAGGCTGACCGCCTCCATGCCAGACTGCATTGATGCACTAATTCCTGCAAAAGGAGTCTCGACCCAGTATTGGCATCTGCTGTAGAGTACATGGACACACTTTGTAGTAGTTCCACAGTTACTGGCTTGATGTATTATTACATTTTTCAGAGAAACTGATTTTCTGTGTCCTCATCACAATAAATGTAATTAAACGGTTGAAAAATGGTACTCTTTGTGCAATGCATCTATATAACATGAGTTTCACTTTTGAAGTTTGTATCGCCAAAATAAATTCACTTCTCCATGAGGGTCTACCTTACTGAGCTGCACCTGCGTTATGAACCTTTTACTTTAATTGTCCTTAAGACACCAGGCCTGCTCTCCGGTCCTCTCCATTCTTTGTCACACGTCTTCCTGTTTTCTCCCTCTCTCTGTCATCACTTAACTTGTAGTCCAACTCTCTCGTTCTTCCTCACACACACACACACACCCTCCCACCCACTCAGATATTTCTGGAGAACAAAAGGAGAGGGGAGTGGGGGCGATAAAACACTAGAGCAGGGAAGACTTAATGTACCAGCCCTGCGTAGGCTAATGAGTCTTCACCACTTTGTTTCTCTTTTGCTCTCTCCCTCCCTTCTTCTTTTTGTTCCCCAAGTCCTTGTGCCTCCAATTTATCCACATCATCTCATAACCAAATGTCCACCTCTTGCCCTGAGGGTGCTCCCACCTTAAAGTAATTTTCTCCTCCGTCATTGTCTTCTCCATTCAATGCGGCCACTTCTCTCCCTCTCTCTCCTTCATCTCTTTTTGTCAATCTGTGCGCTCTAACATTTTCATCACAGCTTCTTTTTCACATCCGTCCTGCTGCTTCTCTGTTCCTTTCATTCCTTCTGGAGTGGTTATTTTGTTCCTCCCCCTCATCTTCTTTTTGTCAAGTCCCACTCGTTCCGCTCGTTCATCATCCGTTTATGCTCATAATTCCAGGTGCTAAAACACGTTTAAATCTAATTTCTAATCATCTTTTCTCCTCCCGGTGGACCTCGCTGTCACTTACACAACTCTTTTATTAATAAAACAGCTAAAGTAACTCACTGGATTTTTTATTTGATCACACGGGGACACGGATTAATTTATGTATATAAATGTAAATGTCTGTTTACATTTTTCAGTCCATGCCAGACATATCTGCCCCCTCCCACACTGTGGCATCCTGTTATTTTTCCCAGGAAACTGGGTTTCATTGTGGCTATTGATTTGGATGGGCTTACCATGGCTGCTCAATGTTGTGAGCTTGTAAATAACAGGAAGTGCGGTTGCTGACCGAGTGTGCCAACGTTATTGCGTTAGGATTCGCAAGCAGGCTGGAAAAGTTAGGAAAAGCATGGAAGTAGCATGTAGTTTGGGGGGAAAAAAAGTTTGCATTTCCAGATTGTATTCCTTGTCTGATCTATTTTCAACTACAATATGCTCATCTGGATTTTTGTTTTTGGGTATATCTTGGAGGAAAACTGGTGCTACTGCCGTCTTTAATGCAATTGCGTCTGCATTGGATGATGCATTGAAAACAATAATAATCATGCAAAATCATCATATGACACCCCCAAGATGTGAGCAGTAAAATTTTAAAAATGAAAAGATGGAAAGGATGGGAGAAAGTTTATGACAGCAGTAATATGTTAAGGCTTTACTTGTTCCAATTAATAGACGAGCTACTGCGTCACAAACAGTTTGCAAATGCTGCAGGAGTGGCTGACCTCGACCAACATGGCTATTACAATAATAAAGATGTAGGGTAATACTGTGTTAAACATTTTTATTTGAAAACATCCAAGAAGAAGTGTTCATAAATAAATTATAATCAAATATATTAGAAGAAATCATAATCTGTCAGATATTATTGCTTATAAAGGGAATGCAAAATCAGAGCAGACTGCATGTTTTCTTACAGCTTCTGAGTCTTCATTCATTTATTTATAACAGTTGTTACCCAGACTTGAGTACAGACCATGACCTCCGTCCTTTTTGTTTTTAGAAAAACAGTTTGAGAAGATTGTAATAATTTTAATATTCCAAAACATTACCCCATATTAAATGAAGATTTAAGACTTCAGACTAAGTCAAGAAGACAAAAAAAAACTTTTATTTATTTTTCCTACATGGTTTAAAAGGATAAAATCCATCTCTTGATGTCCACAGATCTCTTTAAAAGTCTCCTGCCAAATGGTATTAAGTGCCCAGCTGACAGCAACGCTGAACATAAAAAATTTATGTACAAGGGCAGTATCTGCCAAGACTAATAAGTATCTCTTTCTAACAGACACGGATTTATCCATAACCGGGACTTTGTTTATTTAAATTTCACACCTTTTGCTTAATTTGTGTATTCAGCAAAAACTCTGTTTTATTCAGCTGTTTCCAAATGTGCAATCTGAACCTAATTTTCTTTTCTTTTCTTTAACAGACATCAAAAAATGTCAGTTTATCACTTCTGTGGAACTGCTTTTTGTTTGAATGGAGCTGCGTTTAGGTGTACGCGCATATGTTCTCGCCTCTAAATATAGCCCACATACCACAGTATATGGTGAAGCTGTCATGTTGGTGATAAAGGATATGTAGACATTAGCCTACTTTCTCCGCACCCTGTGGAAATGCTGGTGTCTGCTGTGCCACTGCAGCTTCCTTTTTAAATTTAATGTCCATTTCATTATTTAGGCCTGCACGTTTGCAGCTACAGAACCGTCTGTTGCGTTCCAAGCACCATGTAGGCATTATCCATGTGTGTGTTTATATATATATATTTCTTCTTCTGTCACCTGTCGTCACAACGATGCCGAGAACGCTGTGAATTACTGCATCACTTTGGGCAAGAATAGCATGAGAATAACGGCGCAGCAGCGAGGAAGGTCTCCCTTCATGCTTCATCTGTTAGTCGTTCTCCAACGAAGTTTCTGCTTCTTCCTTTTCTCTCTTATTGGTCATTTTCTCCTCCTCATTGTTAGTTCCCTGCGCGTTCTGAGGATTTTCTTTGCAGACTGAGGAGAAAATGGCACTTCACTTGTTTGCCCCTGGCGGCCTTCTGTCGAACATGTCGAACCAACACCTTTACAGTTGTTGGTTTTTCTTTTGCCTGTGGTTGTTTTTGAGTCACTGCATGCATGCTGTGTTTTCTTATCTGCTGCTCTTTTTCATATTCTGCTGGTTTCACACAAAGGGAAGTAGTACCTCTCGTACAAATAGAAGCATGAGAAGCATTGAATCAGCATAGAAATAAATAAGCTGATAATGGTCCTCTTGCATTTGGAGGTTTTCAAACGAAAATCGGTCTTCATTGTATGAATATTTGTTTTTTTCGTCTGAGTCTGTTTTGTGTTGGTGGAAAGCAGCATCCCCTTGTTATGGTGAATTCTATTAAATGATGAGTAATTTCAAGGTCGCGGCTCTTTCAACATGAATATCATCAAATAGCCACTCAACAGAATGATTAGTCATACAGCCTGTAGACAGTCCATGGAAAGTTAAACTGACTTCTGCATGACTCCCCAAGAGAGGATTTGGTCTTTATATTTGTCTCCGTACACAAATGCCAAAGCCCAGAGCAGTGTCATCAACACTGGATAAAGTTTGGTCTGTTTGTCTGAATTTCAATAAATTCCTTGAACTTTATGGGGCCCGTTTATGTAAGACAGTGCCTGTCATCTTTGGGGTTAAATGTGGTGTGTAATTTGGATACAACTCATTCTCATTTGTTCTTTGGCAGACTCTTTCTTATTAAATCTAATAGCATAGCAGACTTATCAACAGGCTGGAATAAACAGGAAAAAATAATTAGTGCCGCAGGCAAACCAGCGCGTAACAATGCAAGCAAGTAATAACTGCAGAGTGGCTGAAAGATTAGCGGTGAGACTTATTTTCATTTTTGGGCTTTGTTTAGGGTTTTGTGTTTAGTTTCCAGCGGTATGGGTGGCAGTTTAATTTTAAAGGATTTCTAATTTTCTTAGTTTATGAAAAAAATAGACGTGACCTTGTATTTTCAGTCTGACCTTAAATCAGATATTTCATTTATTTATTCAGTCAGTTAGGATTACCAAAATGACTCGTATTTGCTAGATGCCACAAATCTAACAGAGAACCTTCTACCTTCTTCAGAGTCAGAAGTTTACATACAGTGCTGTGAAAAATGATTTGTCCTCTTACAGATTTCTTCCATCTTTTTTGTCACACCTATAGATTTCAGATCAAACACATGTCCATATTACACAAAGATGACCTGAGCAAAGACAGAAAGCGAAAGATTTCATTTGTAAAGGGAGATGTAAGTCAAACCCAGCTGATCCTGAAAGAAAATGCAGTTGTCCGGTAAACCCAGTGACTTGGTGTGCCACCCCTGGCCGCAACAACTGAACTGTTTTAGTTCTGCCATTTCGGTGCTTTTTAAGCATCAGTTAAATGTTGTTTAAGGTTATATCACAGCAAGTCAAAGGGAATTAATTCTGGACGTTGACTCGGGTGAACATGCTTGCGTGGTTTTGATAATCGTCCTGCTGCATAAACCAAGTGTGCTTGAGTTTAAGGTCACACACTGATCTGGTAGAAAGCAGCATTGATGGTTTCATCAATTGTAGCAAAGCATGGAGACCACACGATGATTGTCCAGTTTTATTTGGCAACAGTTTCTCTGTTTTTAAACAGGCTTACTCAAATGTTTTGTATAAAACTTCTGTTGTCACGCTGACTCTAGAAGCAGATTTACACTAAGCTTTGACAGAGGTTTGTCGTTATTTCTCTGATGTTGTAGGAATAGTGTCATGGAAATTGTGTTCTACAGGATGAACTTTTACTCACCCTGATGATCTAATAAGCTTTCCAAAAAACAAGATTTGGGTGTGTTACAAATTTCTGTTCCCAAGCTTACAAATGTTCCTAATATAGTAGAACCCTTTAAGCAACAGAAGCGAAAATTAAGCACTTCTCTGTAAGCGCTGTATGGTAATATTTCTCACAGTCATTAGGCAATTTAAAAGCCAGTAAAAATCATCCACAATAATGAATGAGCTGTGACTGCAGCAGGAGCTCCTTTTCTTCGAAGCCTCTCTGTGTGAATTCATGAGGATTCCAAGTTTTTCTCATTAAACACTCTTCGCCGGTGCAGAAAGTGGCATCTGCAAGCTTAGCAGGAGTTGAAAACACCCCTCCTCTTGCTGTAAACACCCTGAGGTCAAAGGGAACATGGGACAACGTTGCTCTAAATAAGGGGGAAAAAAATTAATCAGTAAACCAGGTTTTCTTTCCAGGAGGGTTTCAAATGTTCTGCTTTTTACTTACAGCTCAGCCAATGCTGAAACAATTCATCAAGTGATTGATTTGTTCAGCAGAGCATTAAAAACACTTTTGGGCTCTATTCTTCTTAGGTGTTAAGTAGCAGACAGTGAGGCATTTAAAGGTAAATCAACCACAGCTTTAAGGTAGACCATTATTGGAAAGACGAAATAATGCATTTTAATCTGTTTTCATCAGCTGCTACTCACCAGCTACTCAAAACTAATGATGTAAAGATTGACTACTCACTGAAAATAGTTTAAATACCTGCAGTTTTAGTCAATTCCTATTTGGCTAAAATGATAATAGCTGAGTTTTTTTCACATTTTCACTGCTACCTTGTGTAATGGCATTAAATAACAAAGCAGACGTGTTTAAGTTAGCATGCTAACATTAACATCTAATGTTGGTTAAAGTTAGAAAATTGCTACAGACCTTTGCTTTTACACAGTAAGGAAATACTAACAAAAAGCAATTAGTTGGCCTAACAAATTAATAGAATGATTATGAAGATTATTTTGTTTTAGCTTAGGCATCACTGATATCTTTTAGATAAATTACCCCAACAGGCTAAGTTAGCCTAGCAGCCATAATAGGCTAATTTAGGTCAGCGTGACGAAGAGAAGCGATTAACAAGGACGTTTTTGGAAGATGGTATAAAATAGCCCCTGTTTTGACATATTTTCGTGCCCTGTTTGATTATGCTTGATTAAAAATAAAATAAAACATTTGTTTATAAATGTAACTGAGTAACCTGGTTCACCTCAAGGCATACCATAACTCATTTTAGTATTTGGAGATTTTGTCACTTTAGAAAAATAGAATTGGCATTGGCATTTTATGACAACAAATCTGTTTAAAAGGTAAGGAAGTCTTTGCTTTTAAACAGTAAAGAAAGCTTTGGCAATCTTTGCACAGCAATAATCATTTTAATAAAGCTTTATAAGCACATTTTTGGACATTGCACCAGTAATTAAAGATGCATTGTTTTCATTGCAATTCTATTTGGCCAATCAGTTAAACTTAGTAATACTTTGTGTATCCCCAAAAGGAAAATGTTGGTATAACTCCAACGGTCTCAAGTGTCTTTAAAGAGTCATTGTAGATGTTGATGGCTGTGAGCAGGATGGATCTCCAGTGGCTAGCCAGCTACTTCAGGTTATTTTGTTTATGACTGGCGGGGGTTAAAAATAACGTAGCAAAAACATAATTCTGCTGCTCAAAGGCTGACCAGAAGCCATATCCAGTTTTTATTTCTCTTTTTGTCCTCTCTTTCTGTTCGTGTCAAAGCACAAACAGCTGAATCTTTATCACACTTCCAATTGAGTTTGGTTATTTCTGCTGCATGCTTTTTCATTTCGGTGCTCTGTGATGTAACCCCAGTGGTGTTTCAGACTGAAGGTAGGAGATGCTTAATGTAGCCCCTCTCAATTTTTCCAGACTCTTATTCACTGTCTTTATTTTTATATGTTTTAAACGAATCCCACCCACTCGGTGCTGCAACACAGCTTTATTCAGCATCAAATTGGAGCGGAGGAGTTGGGCCATATCACTTTTTTTTTTTGTTAGCTTCACTCGCTTTGTTGCACACACACATACTCTCCGTTTCTTCCTGCTTCCTCCATCATAACACCTCTATCCATCCAGGACACTGCTGAGTCGCGGTGCTGTCAGCCAAAGCCTGACGCACTCAGCCACTCTCATATGCGTCACCTCTCTGGCCTGCCGCCGCCACCATGCTGTTTGCTGTCCTTCAGTTGTACAGTACCTTAGTGGCCAGAGTAAGATGCTCCAGGCTTTTCTGTAGGGTAGGGGGGAGGTGGAGTATTCTTTCATGCCAAGAAAACACTTTCTGATCTCTATTTGAGATGATTTAAGGCCAAATCTTTGGTTAAAAAGCTGCATGTACAAGGCATCTCAGTAAATTGTCATATTTAGAAGTTCATTTATTTTAGTAATTTACTGTAAAATATAGTTTGGAATACTGAATAAGGTGAATAAAAAAGATTTTCAGTGCAATAATGGGGGATGATATGATTAGCCTGTGGCTCTCTTGAGGTGAGAAGGTAGCCCAGGTTGCCTTATTAGGGGCCTTTTAGCTTGTTTGCAGTGTTGGTTCTGGTGTGATATCCATAAATTCTCCATGGGTTTTAGGTCTGGCCTGTTTTGTAATGAAGCACGGGGATGCCATTGGCATTAAAATTGGCATTAGGTACTTTTGGCAGTGTTACCAGGTACTAAAGCTGAGGAAACATGACCTTTACTGGTAGACAGGTGCACTGACTTTCGACTTGTTACAACACAGTGGACCATCACTAGCAGGTGACATAGGTCCCTAAATCATGACCAACTGGGGAAACTTCAATCTAGACCTCAAGCAGCATGGACTCTGCCTCTCCACTCTTTCTCTAGACCAGGGGTCACCGACCGTTTTCAAGCTGAGAGCTACTTCATTGGTGTTGTCATACGAAGGGCTACAAGTACTGACCTTTGAACTAGAAGAGTCAAAGTTCACCTTAACTTTATCTAAAATAATAAAAATTTCATGCTTTGTTATATAAATAAATTTTTTAATCTATATAAATGCAAGCGTAATTAAAAAAAGAAGAGTAACAGAATAAAATAAAGTTTAGGTGGTGGATTTTATATTTTTTTAGAACGTCAACTGAATATTTCACATATATTACTAGCCTATATAATGACTCTATAACATACAGATAAAAGGTTTAAAAACCTTTGCATTGCTAAATAAAAGATGATTGTTTTACATTCAGTGGGTTGTTGTTTTAGACTTGATCTATAGAAGTCAAATCATTGTTTGTACCCATAAACTGGGCTGATAAACTCATGTCTGAAAGTATCCCAGTAATATGTTCATGCTATTCATGCTTACAGAATAAACAGTAACAACATAGCATTTAACAAAGCTGTGCCATTTGATGTCAGTACAGGTGAACATGCCCGGCGAGGGCTCCTTTTAATTCCCTAATTTTGAATGAAAAACACTAGAGGTGTTCGCGGCAAGTTACAAAAACTCGGAGGTGCACGACCTCCCGCGAGAGTAGTGTGATTGCGTCAATTTAGGTGTGTGCGCCCTCATGCCCTGTTCAGTGCGTTGAGTATAAACCTAGCTTTAAGAATATTAAAGAGAGGTAATGTGAGGTTGCTTGGTTCTAGATTGTAAAAAGCCATTAAACGCATATAAAACAAAACAAACTTTCACTAATTCAACTTTATATATATATATATATATATATATATATATATATATATATATATATATATATATATATATGGAAAGAGAAATAAACCTTATTGTACTCTTTATCAATCACTCCTCTGTAAACTTATGAACTTAGCTGGTTTTATTTTACTTGGCCGAACTGAAAGTGAGAAAAATGTAGGTATGATTGGTAAAGTTGAGGTAAAAATAACAAGAACAGCTGTTATGTTTATGCCACAATATACAGTAAGACCGGCCCTGGTATTTGTTTTTTAGAATCTGCTTCGTTGAAAAAAAGGACAAAGAGACATAACCCGGTTATGCTTTGGGCTTTACTGGCATTTCTTTTTTTTATTGCATCCGCTGCTGGTTGGTAAATTGGAAGATGCCACTGATTTACAGTTTGCTCTCGGCGGCTAAACGGATTTGCAGGAACAACAAGCAAGCCACAGCTTCAGCAACAGAGATTCATCTACATTATTCGCTCTGCTAGTACGTTAGAAAGCACACTTTCTCTGTTTATGACCACTTTAAAGTGGAAACTTTGAGAAACTGAAGGGGAGGTACGTTCTCTTTTTTTTTTTTTTTTTTTTTACTATTGATTTATATCTATGATACATAAAATGAAGATGTGAAAACCCATTTTGCATCCAACGTTGTATTTGTTGATTTATTCTCTTCAGCAGGGTGTAGGCTTTGGAAGCATTAGGTTTCTGTTCTGTAAGAGTAAGAGATAGATAAAAGTGAAATAGACATTGTCCTAAACCCCGTTAACAGCTTGTGAAACTGCTGCCTGTTCGCTTGCATAATACCGTCACACTCACAACGACAATGGTCCATAACATTATGTTCTCTCTCCTGGGAGCCTTCATAGCCGCTGCAGTCTGTCCTCCCTCAATATCAGACTGCTTAAGAGTTGACAGGATTGTCTTTTAGCCTGTCACTGCAGGTAATAGAGCCAGTGACAAACACTCCACACCCTCAGCCTCTAAGATCCGTTTGGATCACTCTAAAATCGCCTCCGACTTGACCGATTGTCCAGCATGCGGAAAATTCTCAGTCGGCATGCAATTAAACTCTGATTAAATTAAATGAAACTCTGAAATACTATTTTGTTAGCGGTAATTGTAAAATGCTTTTTTTTTTTTCGGCTTTTGTGAAATATAACATCCAGCTATTTCTGTTGCCTATAAATAGTTTCCACATATAGCTGAGTTCGTATTACACCAGTGGGAAATCCGCGAACGTCGTCTTTTTTTTTGTGAAGCTTGACTATAGTCAGTTCAGCCATTCAGTTCATTGCCAAAATAGTCCATGAACATTTATCTCTCCTGCTTTGATTGGCATTACCTGAAAGCTAAAACTGTTTTGGATTTTGAGTCTGTTCTGACTACGTGACACGCAACCTAATTCCCCTGAACCCTCTATTTTCCCCTGACCTTGTGTTTCCACTGGTGGATCCAAAAACACTCCAGAATTATCCTCACTGAAGTTGAGATGGGAAGTTTTCGTTTTGCTCCCTTTGCATCCCTAATCTATTGACACACATCACTGCCCACTCAGACAGCAGACTCCAGAATCTAATTAAAAATATACAGGACTAATATCTAATTGTTACATATTTTTAATGGTTTAAAAGCTGCAGTGCTATTAAAAGCTCTTCGTTTCCTTGTGGATTTCTTCGATTTCCAAGATGATTACTTGGTCATTACTAAAATAAATAACTGGGTTTAACAGGTCACAAACTAATGGTACCTGAAATAATGTCCCTTTTCATCGACACAGACCACAGAATGTCTTCCCAAATGTCTTGAGGGATCATCAAAAAGTTTTGGGTTTTTGCTAAATGTGACACGGATGTTTGTGTTTTTCTTGGATCAGCAGAGGCATCGGCCTTGGAGCTCGTATTGGTGCCATTTTGGCCGAGTCTCTTCCTTATTGTTGAATCAATAACACTAATATTAACAGAGGCAAGTTAGGCCTGCTGTTGTTTTTAGCTGTTGTTCTGGTTGTTTTGCCACCCCTCCGGATGAGTCCTTAGTACACAGTAGTTTTGGCCGGCCAATAGCTCCTACATAGGTTTAACTTTGTTCCATATGCCTCCTGCTCTTGTAGAATATCGTTTCTCACTGTAATAAAAGCCCTAGAAATGGCTTTGTAACCCTTTTCAAACTGAAAGATGTACATCACTTTCTTTCTCTTCTTGAGTTTTTTTGAGATGATGTGTTGCTTTTTAGGTTCTTTCAGCCTACTTCATGTTGTTAGTCAGGCTCTATCTCAGTGATTTCTTGATTTAACAGGTCGGGTAGTTATCAGTAGTTAGTTGAATATAAACCCAGCTTTCAAAAAATGTGGATAAGAAGTTTAATAATTGTTTAACAATGAGGACGGTTATGTTTTCTTGTAGGCCTGGGATTCTTTGGATAGCTGTTTTACCCCCCTAATAAATATCACAAGTATCACTTCGAAATAGGATTTTGGGTTATCTCAGCTTATTGTTGTTTGATATCAAAATTTGCTTGATGATCTGAAATTGAAGTGTGACCAAGGTTTCTTTTCAAATTGCAGTTTAACACATTGTTTGTTTGTATTTCCCATAGAGTTCCCTTATCTTGGAGAAACACACAGTGTTTACTCACTAGAATGTACCATATAGGCTTTTTGGCTCACAACAAGATTTTTTTTGTCCACAAGATCCTGCTTGTCAAATTTTCAAGTATGCTGAAAAAGATTTTTTTGCTTGCAAGAGCTGTTATCTCTTTATTATTGCAAATGTCCTCCACTACAGCCTGCAGTATAATACAATGTTTTTGTGTAGCTGTGTTTCACAAAATTGTGGACTGAGAGGTAGTTTTAGAAGAAAATGTAACCCTAGTTCTATGTTTGTAACTGCTCACAAAACACAGAGAGAAAATGTGAAACATATTTTATATAGTGCACCTGTTTATAAAATGTATTAAAAACCAGAGATGAGAACAAACTTCAACAAGCATCCTGCAACAGACTTGAACAAACCTTGAAAAAGCTGATTCTTTGAATGTCAGCCAAGCTTTTCTAAATGATCTACAAAAACAATATTTATTGCCTTATTGTGGTGAAATGCCTAGAATTGCTGCTGAGTCCGTATTTTCCATTTTCTATTGTTATGATCCTGCCATCCTGCGGTGTTTCAATCACTACTTGCCTCTTGGATTTGTCAAAACAATGCCGTCGCGGATCCCAAACCGGAGCTTGGTCTCTAGTCATATTTTTACCAGAACCAAGATGTATTCAAGTGGACTACAAATTCAATGACTCTTAAATATTTGTCTCGATTACAGCAGAAAAGGTAGAAACATTAATACTTTGCTGTACTGCAACTTCAATTAGGGGAAAAAAACAAAAGGAACGCAACTGGTGTAGCTATTTTTTTTTTCTTCAAATCCAGGATCATTGCTTCTCTCCGTGTTTATGTGTTGTGATTTGGATGAAAGAGGCTCCTTATTGTTGTACATTGGCAGGATGTCAGAACCCAGCGCTCTCCTGTGGTGGATCGGGCCCGGATCACAGCAGCGAAGGAGAACGGGCTCTTAACGAGCTCTCCAACAGAAGATGCGTGTGTGTTTGTCTTTTGTCTCCACGCACACATTTCTGTGTTAGCTCACGCTAAGGCTCGCGCTAATCAAGACTTCTGCTAAGTTTAGAACTGAGCAGATGTCGACACAGTGTGATTCATTAAGGTGCTCCACTTTGCTGTGAATCGGATTTTAATGCCGCTATAATGAAAATCAAACCGGAGGAGAAAAGCGTTTGTTTTGAGGCATGCAAATGTTTTCATTCAGGTAGAAAGGTTATTTGATGAGCAATAAATGAATCAACAGCATAGTGAGTTGTCCAAAAAACTCACTTCCAAGCAAAAAAAATGTTTTTTTTTTTTATAACTGCAGCTTCGTAATAAATTTTACAGCTAAAAAAATTATTACCGGTAAACATAATTTTTGATTACAGTGCCATGCAAAAAAAAATATTTACACTCTCATTACCCTTTTTCCCATGTTGTCGAATTATAGCCACAGAAATCCATGTATTTTATTAGATTTTTGTGTGAAACACGGTTTTTCAAGCATTTTTACAAATAATGTTTGGCATGCATTCATTTCGAGTGTTGTGGTTTATGTAGCTCCCAGCTGAAACTTTTGCCCAGTCTTTGAAAAAAGCTCAAGCTCAATCCAGCTGGATGGGGAGCATCTGTGAACTGAAATTTAAGTCTGGCTACAGATTGGGATCTGTACTTTGACTGGGCCATTCTAACACGGGGGTAAGATTTGAATTGTTGCTGATATGTTCAGTAACTCACACATTTTTATTTTACAAACATCTGAGGCCTTCACAGAACAACCAGATGTATACTGAGATTAAATGACACATAGGTGGTATTTACTATTTATGCAGCTTCTTAAAGATATTAATGGCTCTGTACTTATTTAAAAGCATCACAGTAAGAGAGGATTAAACCCAAATGCACGCCCGATTTGGCTATGTTTTAGGTCTTTTTGCTGGAAGACGTTATCATGATACATATTTCGGTTTTCTGGCAGAGTTCACCAGATTTGCGTGATGAAAGTGTTGCTGTATTTAATCTTGATGGTTCCCAGGGTCTTCAGTAGAGACACAGGCCCACAGCATCACAGATCCACCACCGTGTCTAGGCTTCAGAAGCTCACCCCCATATTTATTCTCCAGGTTTAGGTTTGTGACAGTAGGACGGAAAGCCACATCGGCCCAACTAATATGTATTTAGTGACCCCATTAGTTTTTCTTAAATTTTTTTCCACCCCTATCCTCCAGTTGACAGTGTCGTAGAATAATAGTGAAAAATGTGGGTCCTTTATTCTGTCTAGTAACCAGTGAGAAATGTGCCTCTGTTTCCAGTCTTAATCTAATCCCAGAAAAGGACAAAATTGGGAAAAACTGATGAAATGTTCCTGTGATCAGCATAAATAAGCTGCGCATTATTTTATATGATGTACTTAGGAGTGTCAGTAATGCTGCCAGAAAATATTTTGTAAAAACAGTGAGGTCCTAAAGTTTGTTTTTCCCCACAGTAAAGGTGTTGATATTAAAGGTTGGAGTCTTCAAAAATTGTCAGAGGGAAATTATGCCGTTGTAATAAAATATGGATTTTAAGGGTTTTTTCATGTCTTCAATAAGGGTGTTAGGAGTTGTGGAGTGCTCCGTATCCCCAAATCTTGTCTACAGGTGCAACTTGACCATAATAATCTGTGTTCTCTACAGATATCTGTTCACAACACCGATTTACTACTTGGCATTCCTCCTTTTCTTTTTAGAGAATGATCTATGGTGTGTCTGCCCATAAAACGTCTTGTGATGTATAGTAAGTTGTTTTTTTATTGTTTTTGTGGGCAGCTTTTCACTGAATGGCTGTAGTTTTACGATGCTAACTCCCACATGGATGAGAAATTTATGACAGCATCCGCACCAGCCTGAACCATTGATACAAGGCAGGATGGATCTGTGTTTCACATTGTTTACATCAAAATCTAACCCTCCCAACTGAATGTTACAGCTAAAATGGAGCCTCATCAGACCAGGAAAAGTTTTCTCCAATTTTGTCATCATCCAGTTTTGGTGTGCCTGTCTCAGTTGTAGCCTTAGCTTCCTGTTCTTAGCTGACAGAAGTGGCAACCGGTGTGGTCTTGGCTGCTGCTGCAGCCCATCTGCTTCAAGGTTTGAGATGGTTTTCCACTTACCTTGATTGTAACAAGTTGTTGTTTGAGGTGCGGTTTGTTGCCTTTCTGTTATTTCCTCCCAGTCTGCCCATTTTCTTCTGATTTCAACAAGCCGTTTTTGTCCACTCAGCAGTCGCTACTATTCTCTTTTTCGTAAGATTTGCTGTACACCCCAGAGATGGTTGTGCAAGAAAGTCCAAGTAGAACAGCAGTTTCTAAAACTCTTTGATCTAGCATCCAGAAACCATGCCATGCTAGACAAGCTTGACTAGAAAACCAGACAGTCACACAGTATATGTGATGAATACATTAGGAGTGAGGATACGAAGATTATTAATGATCCTTTTCGCCCACTGCATAAAAAGTTTGTGATATTATCAGGGAGATGTTGTTGAAAACCATCAGCACCTAGAAACATGTATAAGAATCCCTTTGTGCAGAACATCATATAAAAGCATTAGATTCTGCAGGGATTACCTTTTGAGATAATTAACTCACTGCCTGTGGCCCTTTTTTAAGCATTTTATTATTTTTATTGTTGGTTTTTGATGTGGCAGTATGAGGATAACCAACAACATAAATGTTGCAGGGGTCAATTTTTTTGTTTATACCTTTTATTTTTAAGTTTTCTTTATCCTATGCATATTTGACAGTGTTTTTCTTATTTTATTGAAATAATGCGTGATGACCACAGATGAGTTTTGCTTGATTTGGTGTAATGAAAACCCAAGACAAATTTCCACACGCGTGAACAACGAAATATTTCTAATCGTATATTAGTATGAAATGCAGTGAATAAGAGTTTAGAAACAGCCATTAAATGAAGCCATGAAGAATATAATTGGTCTTTTGAGATATTGGCCTTAAGCTTGAAAAAAATCACGACATAAAAATGTGTCATCAACAATTGCAAGGAAAAGTAAAAAAAATAATTAAAAAATTCAAACAAATGTCCACATTTACTTGTAATCACTAATCATCATTTTTATTCCTTGCACTCTGGTGATATTTCAGATCAATTAGAATATATCACTACGTACATTTGTTTCAATACATGGACAGGTTTTGTTTTTCATTATGTTTTTAAATTTCATTTAAAGTCGTATTGAATAAATCAGAATATGTGTTCAGAGGAGACTAGTTTGCTAGATTAAAAGTAACTTTTTGTGGGAAAAAACACTGTTTTAAACATTTCATTAAACCAACATTTTTGTGTTAGAATAACACAAAAGTAGTGCGATGTAATATTCTAATCTTGAATGTTGTGTTTTCATTAGTTATGTGGAAAATCATCACAATTAACAAATAAAGACTTGAAAGCATCAGTCTTTGTGTAAATGTATATATTGTGTTTTACTTAGGGAATTGATTAAGCGAGGTCAACTAACTTTTCAAAAATATTGAGTTTTTTCCAATTTATTGAAAATGACCATCGAGAATCAATGCCCTTTAAGCTCTGATAAGTGAGCCCTAAAGCTTTGTGAAACACGCTTAAAGAGGTCAAAACACACTTATTCTAAATCTGCTGAGTAAACGTGTGATATGGTGTGGGGCAAACAGCGTCTTTGGTGGTTTAGTCAGTAAGTCTCTAAGTCTGCGAATACAAAGGTCAAGTGGTTCTCCTGGAGGCTACTTTCAAATGAGGTCGCCATTTTCACATGTAGTATGTTTACAGGTGCTCATTAAGATCAACAAGGCTCAGGGAAGTAATGCATGAAATTTACTTAGACTCCAGTGATTACTACTTGTGGACATGCTTCTTGTTATTTTGATGAAGTGCAGGAAAGATTTGCTGTGACATGGTGACTAACTGGGTTTTAATTAGTCCGCTGCGTTTCTTCCTTGTGAGAAACTTTGAGACCTAGTTGTGAAGCGGAAAAAGTAACTTCAGGGTCCCAAAGAGACGATACACACACACACACACACACACACACACACACACACACACACACACACACACACACACACACACACACACACAAAGAAAGAGTTAAGGCGCTGAACCAAAAAACTAAATCACGGGGCTGTCAGTGAGTGAATTCATTAAGCTGGAGGATGCAATTCTCTGGACTCGTAAATTCTGGGATGTTTCACAGTTAAGGAACAAGTTTATGTTCTTTCCGGTATTGCCGTTTGTTGTTCTTACACAAGTTAATGGTTATGTTTTACTTTTGCAGTCCATCTTGTAGTTCAGACGCTGATAGAAGCCAGGGGACAGCTTTGTCCTTTTTCTGTTTAGCACATTTTTGAGTAAAGGATTAATCTCAAAAGGCTACCCTTTATCCTTCTTGGTGTAAGTAATGGAGAACTCTGCAATCCGTTCCAATTATGTTATCTTCCTGCACAAACCCAAACTGACGATTTCTTTTCACGTCATAACTGCCCCCGCCCATCCTCACGACCTTCTACAGAAGCACCATAGAGAGTATTCTGACCAGCTGTCTCTCTGTGTGGTGTGGAGGCTGCAGTGCCTCCGACTGGAAGAACGTGAGGAGAGTGGTGAGGACAGCAGAAGGGATCATCGGGGCTCCTCTTCCCTCCATTAAAGACATTTCATCGCAGCGCTGTGTGTCTCGAGCCCGTAACATCATCAGGGACCCCTCACACCCCCACCATAGACTATTCTCCCTGCTGCCCTCTGGAAAGAGGTTCCGCAGCATTCGCTGCAGGTCCACTAGGTTCTGCAAAAGCTTTTTCCCTGCTGCCATCAGACTGTTGAACTGCTGAACTGCTGAAGTATAAAAAACGGACTGTGTACCACACTAGATTCGCTGATTTGCACATTTGCACATTTGTACATTGTATCGTATCCTGCAAAATTGCTGCTGCACCTTAACCGGAAACGTACTGCAAAACTGTGTACAATGCAACTGTCTACTTTTAAATCACTGATGCACCTTACTGCATATTTGTTTACATTTGGTTTACATTGTTTACATTTCAACTGCCTACTGTTCACTGATGCACTTTATCCGGAAGTCAATTGAAATTTATCCTGTAAGTGACTGCGATTTATCACTGCACTTTATCCTGTACTGTAATTCACTGCAAGGTATCCTGTAGAGTTACTGCAATATTTCTGAGCTGTGTGAAAACGAAATTTCGTTCTGTATGCACTCTGTGTATACAAAATGACAATAAAGAAAGTCTAAGTCTAAGTCTAACTGTAGCGATTCTGACAAAACAGCATAGTGTGTGCTGTTTTCACCTCTAGCAGAGCAGAAACATCCATCCATTATCTGTACCTGCTTAACCACGCAGGGTTGCGACGGAGGGCCCGATGCCTATCTTCAGCGGTCATTGGGAGAAAGGCGGGGTGTAAACCGGACAGGTTGCCAGTCCATCACAGATCAAAATAGAGACACACAAGACAAACACTCATCCACATCTAAGACCAATTTGATGATTTTTTTGGACTTTGGAAGGAAGCCTGGAGTACCTGGAGAGACCCCACGCGTGTACAGGGAGAACACACAATACCCCATGCAGGGATCTGAACCCAGGACCTTCTTGCTGCAAGAATTATGCACTTTAATTTTCTGATCGCTCAAAAGCTCAAACTGAACAGCAAATTGTCATGGTGCACTCTGAAGATTTCTGGCTCCTTCTCCAGTGCAGCCCTGATCAGGAACACCTGTCAGGCTGCAATTAACCTTGGACTCATTCCACCTGCTCACACCACTATATAAACTCACCTTAGTCTGTCCCTGGTTACCGGTTCCTGTTCGTCTCCTGGTCCTGCTCTTTCTGCTCCGGTCTGTTCCCGTCTGCCAGTTCCTGCACCCTACAACCTCGTCTGGTAAAATGACTCTGGCTTTTCATCATCCACTTCCTGCTGTTTCAATAAACTCTGGAAACCAGCTCTGTGTGTGTGTGTGCTGTGTCCGGGTTCATCCAAGACAAATCATGACACATATAATGTGCACTTGAGTTATTTTTGGACGGATGGGGTGATCTATTTTCTGTATCAGCAAGGTGTATGCAATTAAGAAAGCGGGAACCCAGGAATGGAATGAGGTATTTAAAAGGGAAACTGTATTATCTAGACTTGTTTCAGGTTCATTCAGGCTGCATAAGGGTGAGAGAGAGCAGAACTTACAGCAAATAACAGGAACTGAACACATTGTAGCAAAGTTGCTGTGTTTTATCACATTAAGCTTTGAACAGCTGTCTATCATTAAATGTGCTGAACTTGAAGGCAGCCTTTTTGAATGCTGTCCTAATATCATCTTATATTTAGTTTTTAATGAGAAATCTGAATAGGACAACATCTCAACAGGGAGGTCAAAGCTATATCAAAACCTGATACTGAAATATGCCACAAAACTCTGATTGGTGCATCTCTTAAAGGTATACTATGCAACCGGGGTTGATTTTCCAGTGAGGCTCCCCCCAGAGGGCGAAAGTAAAAGTGCACTGTCGTAAAGATGCTCAGCTGTTCTCCTGGTTTCTCCGTCAAGCCAGGCGCGGTTGTTTTGAGCTTAGCAGACAGGCGAACGCAACGAATCACCATCCTGCTGTTCAAGAAGAGCTACGAGGGAGCGCCCTCCCCTCCTCTCCGTCCCCGCCAGTGGAGTGAGGGGAGCGGGCGTCCCCGAAGCGACCTCCGCTGGGCCCGGACGTCGGCTCGCAGGGGGGTTGGGGAGGGCGAGCGTTCCGGTCCGCGCGACGCGCTGGCCGTCTGTTTCCGTATGCCGCGCGGCTGCCGGGGCGTCTTGTCTTTCCTCTCTCCCCTCCGTTCCCCCCGACGCCCGGTGCCTCCCGAGCCGGGCTCAACCCCCTGGTCTGGGTCCCCGTCACCCACCGCACGACGTACAGTGTGAGCACTCCGGTCGCGTCCGAGCATCGCGCCGTACAGTTTGAGAACACAGATCGTGAGCGGTGACCTTTTAAACCCCGCGGTTCCGTCGCACAGTTTGAGATGTATATAAGTACCACGACTGAAAAACTCGTACAGTGTATGCCCGGTTTAACACAGTGAAAGTATGAACATGCACAGAGAGAGAGAGAGTAACCATTCCAATGTTACATACAATCGCATCAACAGAAACGCGAGGTCCGCGTCAGCCTTGCAGCCTTCTCTTTCTTTTAGCTCTCGCCATTCGGAAAAAGCTTGCCCGATGTTCACCCGTGTACGACTCCTCTCTCTGTCCAGAGCCCTTTTCCTCTTTCTTGCCTGCTCCGACATGGGCTTTCGCTGTTTTATCGTTGGTTCCGCCATGATAACTGCACAAATATCTCCACTGCGCTAGCACCGAGCATGCGTTTCACTGGGGGCGTGTAGCAGTTCTCGCCGTAAAGCAAGACAGACTCTCGCGATGCACGAGACTTCTGAGCCTGTGGGCGCGGGCCGAGGGCTCCTGCAATTGCAAGTACGGTATTTCCCCCCACAGACCACCAGGGCGGCCGAGAAAACCTTTGTTCAACCTGAAATGACTCATTTAATCATCCAAAACGGTATGGAACACATTAATTAACTGAAAAATTTTGCATAGTATGCCTTTAAGACAGTTTGAATCATTTATTTTTTTTTAGCAAAATAAAACATTTTTATGGCAATCATTGCCCTTAAAGAGAAATTGTGACCGGCCGGATCAGAACATGCAGTTTGGAATGACAGAAAAATCGGAAACTGGTCAGTGCATTTTCAGTTTTAAAGTCAATTATGGCTATTTAAAACTTGTTTTTATATTGCCAAATAAAGCTAATATTGGATTGAAAATACACTTTCAGATCAGTGATTGAAATTCAGTGCTGAAGAACATATAATCATTGTTCTGTGAACGCTGGTAATTACAGAGGAGCAGAAACGTTATGTGAGTAAAAAATGAACGCAGGCATAATAATAACCTGTAGTGGAGGTAATAAAGATATTTAGTTCACTTCCAAAAACTAGGTTAAAGGTAATATTGGCTCTTTTCTCACTTGCAAGTCTAAATGTGACTCAGCGTTTCATTTTCAGCACAGCGTTGTCGGGTGTAATGCAGTATAAATTCAAACTACTTTACCACGCACCCGGACGAGACAAAGTTAATTACTTATTAATACCTCAGATATGAAAATTCAATGTGAATCAGTTTGCTGTTGTGGCCGCTCATCAAATGCACAGCAGTAGTAAGTGTTCACGGTTTATTTCAACAGAGCCTTCTCTCTTTTTTTAATGAGCCTGCATGTGTATCCCTTCACACTTTCATGACACGTTCAAGCTCCACACTGATCTCCACAGCACTGATGTTAACAACATGATGAGGTTCATGAAGTATGCAAGGTGAGAAGCTTTTTTTCTGGTGGTGTTATTGGTGTAAAACATGCGAGTAATGGATGTGGGAGTCGGCTCTATGTGTTGTTAAATCCAAAATGCATTCACAGCTGTAGAGCTGGCCCACTCTTCATGGCAATGAAAGGGTGAAAATAATCTCCAGAGAACGACAGTGTTTCTAAACTGCCCGAGAAAGTGGGGAGTTGCTTTTAAATGTAGCCTGGGATAAGTATGGGGAAAAAGAAATGCTTAAAATTGTTGTTATTTCCAGAGTTTATTCCTTAACCCATCGTCTAAAAGTGCAATCCGGAAAGTCCTGAAAACTCTGGAGCTTTGAGTGTGAAAATGGGAAATTTGGACCTTTATAAATGTTTAGTAACCAAGTTGGTGTCAGTGTCAGGTCGACCGAGTTCTCACACAGTCATGCCCCACAGCTTATTCTATCTGTCCATCGACGGGCTTGATCTTTCCACCAGCGAGCCAATCTAACCCACTGAGCGACTGCGGGATAACATTGTGTGAATCTGTGAAGCCAGAGATAATATACTGAATGATTTGTTTGGGGTTTTATGTTGATGTTGCATGATTGAAACACAATGTGAGGTTATCTAAACCCCAACTACTTCCTTTGCACTTTGCTCCCAATGAGTTATTTTTTTATTTTTTTAAGTATCCTGATCAGTGGTTTTCCAGCGTTTCTGAACGCTGCCGGCACACGTTTTCAATAACCTCACGTGTTGGATTCTTTATGTGGTTGGGCATATTTTGTATTATATTCCTGTGATCTGAAATGACATTTCTTGTAGAACGATGTATCATAACACAATCCACTGGTGATTCCCCCTCTCCCTCTTTTGTAGTCGCATCTGCCTCTTTGCTCCATTAGGCCCGATTGATCCTGTCATTCCCCTGATGTGTATCTATCCAGAGAAACGCCCACTTTTTTTTTTTTTTTTTAAACGCTGGTTCTCTTTCAGTGAACCTTAGAGCCCGCTGAGCTCTTCCACTGCAACTCCATCACGGTTGCATGCAACAGTGGCTGTAATGTCAACTGTTTTCTTATCTGCGCGAGCAGCCCCAGCCCACACATAGAGGCCCAGCGAGTTTGTCCCTTTTTTTGTTTAAACATGGGAAGCCAGAAACAGTGGGGCATGGCACCGCGGTCTCCTTTTGCCACCATCAGGGGCCGCTTGGGCCCCAGGAGGAAGGGTGTTGAGAGTTTGTGCGTGAGCAGCCTGCTGGGCGTTCTCCGATCGCACACCTGGCTGATCGGGGATGAGGAGGTGGCCCTCCTCCTTGCTCGGACCTCTTCGCCCTGCCTTCCGCACCCCCGGGCTCACTCTCTGTCTTTCTCTGTCTGCTCCTCGTCTGCAGATGGTGGGAGCGACGATTTTGGAGACCCCCGCTCGCCCAGTTTGGACCCTCATCTGAGCCACATCGGCCAAGGTAAACTGTCGTCTCTTTTCACATCTTTATTCCTTCATTTCTTCCTCTCCACCCTTTTCTGACCCCCACTTCTGCTCCTTTAATGTTTTGTTGTTGTTGTTTTTTTTTTTTTGCTGAAGGAGCCTATTGAATTTTGGTTTAGTGGGCTGTATTTTATTCAGCTTTATAGCAAAGGAGTTTACGACTACTGGAAATGAAGTTATACTTACAGGGACAGAACTGTATGAATTTTATATTCCTGTAATTCGGTCTGTAAATCTAAGCCTCTTCCCTGGGAAACAGACTGCTTATTGCAGAAGTCTAAATGTCTGGGCTTTGCGGGGAATTTTGTGAGCAATAAAAATCTTGCGCTGCCTTGTTCTCCCCTCCTCCAGCGCATGTTTTGAACTAAGCACCTTGATGAGTGTTTCTGTGTTTGTTTTGAGGCATGGAGTGGCCCTTCTGTGCGTCTCTGATCCGAGTCTGAGATAAAACATCACCATCTTCCCTTCAGCGCTTCGGTTCTTCAGCTTTTGAAGTGTAGCTGGTGTTCCCTCTCCAGCCGTGTAATCTTTGCCCAGAAATCAGAGCATTTAGCAGTTCTCTATTTCGGGACGTGTTATTCAGTTGCATGACTGTCGAAAATGAAAATAAAAAGGTGTGGGGAGAGAGAGTCACGCAGCCGATAGACATTTCGGTTTTCTTTCTCGAAGCTTCTTCCACCTTCCTTTGCTTCCTCCGACTTCAGTTTTAAAAACGCATCAGTTCTGCTGGGAATGACGAGCTTTGAATCTTCTTCGCTCGGCAACAACTTCCACACTCGCGAGTGTTGTTGTTACCGGGACCTGGTAGAGCTCAGGCATGATGTGTTTGCTGACTGGAAAGAGGTCCGCTTTTTGGCCACTGCTCAGGACCAGTCAGGCATAAAATCATCAGCCTCCCGACTTCAGGGGAGGCCGTGGGTCAGTGAGAAGGGTGTTCAGCTGGGAAGTGGAAGGTTGTCGTTCGATTCCAGCTTCTCCCCAACACGTGTTGATTTGCTCTTGGGCAAAGCGCCTCGCTACAAGTCCTTGTAAAGTGTGAGTGCTAAATGCAGATGGGTGAATTCTGTTGTAGATTAAAAAGGCTTTGAGTAGTTTTTAACGACTGGAAAGAGTTAGCTGTATACGTTTAGTCATTTTACCTTTTTATTAGCCAATTTATCTGTGCATCGCTTATCTCAGATACTCTTGACTGTTCCACAGACAAGGTTGTACAAAATAAATAAATAAATAAATAAATAAATAAATAAATAAATAAGGGGCATACTGTTTTAAGCAGTTCTGCAGTTCAATAGGATTTCACAAATGTTTCAGAGAAAAGACAAAAATAAATAGAATAAATTTTTTTAACCAATTTGAGCTGGATATAATTATGATTGGCAGATAGCTTACTAAGAGTAGATCCTTGCCATAACTGAAATTTCTAAAAGACTGCTGATATTTAGCAATCCGTATGATCCGTCTTAGGTGAAATTAGACTCTTTAAAGGGATGAAATTGAGGCACTTTGCTGTAATACAGATGGATCCTGTTATCTGTTCAAATCTCACTGCCTGGTTAAAAGAAGCAGCTGGTTTGTCCTTTCTTGAAGCTCTGAAACATCTCACAGGTGCTGGAATTAACCGCATCCAGAGCTGACAGCTTCTTTTGTTGCCTGTCTGTGCTTGAGTGAACAGCCAACATGCCTCTGTTTTAAAAAAAACAGAGGCATGATTAAACGGTTTCGTGGATCTTTGTGCGTCTTCTGACTTTATTTTTTTTAAAGATTTAACCCAGGGATCTGCAACCTGCAGCTCCAGAGCCACAAATGGCTCTTTGGACCTTGCACAATGGCTTTTAATAAAAGGAAAAACAGGCTAACAAATTTAAATAAAAAAAGATAAGTTGTCCTTTTTCAAATGGTTGCGTACCATTCACGGCTACAAATGGGTTTTATTTCTGAGGGCAAAACGGCTCTTTAAATTTTAAAGGTTGCAAACCCCTGATGTAACATATACGGTGAAAGTTTGACTCTTGTTTCCTCAGTAATTACTTTCACACTGAAGAGGGTTCTCTTTAGTGAGACAGGATAGCGCTTACGTATGGCGTGATCACTGACCCCGAAAAAAGGACAGACTTTTAGTTTCCCACCAACTAATCACCAATAAGTGCCAATCAGTCATAAAATCCTCCATTTCTGGTCAACCAATGAATTTCTCAAAGCTTTTTTATGACTTTGTTTTCTTTATAGTAAAGTTGTGCATGTTTCAGCTTCGGGAGCGAGTAATTGCTTGGTGTTAGAATAACTACCTTCATTTTTTGGGGTTGGAGCAAAATTGAGTTGGATCTAGACTACCGATAATTGCGACCAGAATACCAAGACTTCCCCCTCTGGTTTTCCCAGCAGAGTCTGCATACATGTGGGCAATTTCCATACTCCGGGACGTAACCACGGCTCTTGGCTGTTGTTTTCCCTTTTTTTCTGTCTTTCCCCAGTGAATGACTGGAGCAAATCCAGCCCCACCGCAGCCGCAAAGAGATGTGTCTTTGAGTGTGTTTGATATTGACACTGACCGTTTTTGTACATGTGCTTTCGCTCGCGCAGCAGCTGATTCTAACAGCCATCCAGACTTCCTCTGGGACTCGTCACAAGCCGGTGTTTGATAATGACTTCTTGTCTCACCGTTGCAGCTGCCGCGTGATGGGAAACCGGAGCTTGACCAGTTGGTTTTGCAGGCCTGTGTCTGCAGGGATGTAAAGCCACAAAACGCCTCTTGTCTAAGGTGTTTTAAAATTGGATAATGTGCATGTGTAATCTTTTTTAAAAATCTCAAATTATTATAATGTATGCTTTTCGAAGCAAAACACAGTGGATTAAAGATAGCGAGTGGCTGTTTATACCCTATAATTACTGCTCATTGTTTGTGAAATGCTCACATGGTCATAACTTGGCTCTCTTTTGATCCTTTTAAACACATTTCATGTGGTTAGAAAAAAGCCCTTTTATTATATATGAAATGTAGAGTATTGTTTCTCGGTGAGATTAGAGGGTGCTCTGCCTGTTGTTTGTAAAAGCGAATGCAAACTGCACGTGTTGCCTGCAGGGCTTGTCCTGCTTTTAGGTCATGCTAGCCTTTACATTCAATACAGATGATGCACTGATGTCAGGATCCAGGGACAATCCGGGGGGTGAAACACCTCGTTGAAAAGGGTAGTTTGTACAGCAGCTCAAGATAAAAGAGAGAAAAGAAAAATCTGCACGATTTGATAAAATCCAATGCTTTAACTGCTCATTAAACTTGGCTGGAATTAAGAAGATTAGTTTTGATAATCTGAAATTTGTTGCTCTTTACAGAAGAAAGTCAAATGATGTTCTAGCTCTGTCGCCTTCATTTTTCTGTCACGCTGAAAAGACACAGGCATCTCTCAAAAGGCGATTAAAATATGCAAAGGCAGTATAAGGCAGTATAAGTATATACTGCTATATAAATATAGCAGTGTATATATAAATAATATAAATAATTTGTTTTTTACATTTTATAACAAAATTATTTATACAAGTCTCAATGGTACAAGATCAGTGGAAAAATCCTTATTGTCGTTACATCAATCAAACCCTTCTAATAATTGATGATTAGTTTTGCATGTATCCACGGGAGGTCAGAAGGCCTCCTTGTCATCACCCTAATCTATTAGAGAATCCACCCTTTCTGTAGTGGATTTTCGTCAGGAATCTATACGGGCCGCTCTAGCGCATTAAAATGGCTTGCAGTCAGAAGAAGCATCGTGATAAAATGAAAAGATTGCTTTAAACCTAGATCTGCCAGGGGTATGAGTAACTTTGGCCTCAACTCTGATTCATGTCTGCAGAATGCAGAAGTTGGTTTGTGAAGGTAAACTTTACCCAGTCAAATCAAACTTTACAACAAAATGGCAAAATTAAGGGAAAAACAGGTTGTCCTATTTGGTTTTATTAAGGCTCAACTATGAATTATGTGAGTCTGATTGATTTTCAGTCTCCGTCGGGTTGTTTCTTTTTAAAGAAAGAAACAAAAACGTTGTTGCTCAGGGGGAGGGACAGCAGCAGAGTTAATGCCCAGTCGGCTGGGCTTCATTAGATAGCTTTTTACCAGCAGGCGTTATAAACTCAATTTGGCTTCAGTATAACTAGGATCACATTGGGATGTATGTAATTAAATTGTAATCTGTCTATATTATTAGACTGCCGTGGCGTGATTTGACTATATATTTCTGGATGGGACTTTTTTCCGTTTTTGCTCTGTTTCGTAAACCTGAACTTGGATTTAATTAATAATGGAAACCTGGTGAAAACCATATCATGATATCCTTAGTCAATAAAGTCTAGATGTGAAACAGAGTGTGCATTCGTCGGCTCTTCCACCCACTGTTTTATGTAATTTAACTAAAAGCTCCATGTCATTTGCTCTGTTAAAAATCACCTCTATTAATTTGTTCATTTCTCCGTCTTTATTGCAGATACAGATCTTGCATTTCAGCCCACTATGTTTTTAATGCTCCATTCAATCCAGACTAACGTCCCTCCGTCTCCTGTTCTGAAGGTGGCAGCATAGACAGCGACTGTGCCTTCGAGGGAGACTACGCCATCCCCCCGCTCTCCATGACCGAGGGCATGCAGCACATTCGCATCATGGAGGGCGTGTCGCGCTCTCTGCCCTCCTCCCCGCTGCTCGCCCACCAGGCCATCGGTGTCAGGCTGCAGCCGGTGAAGAAGCTCACAGGTAAAGCAGGCGGGGCAACATAAACGTGGGCTAAGTTAGGTACAGCTCGGTCCTGAAGGCCTTTTCTGTAACTGCCCTTAAACGTCTCATTGTACTATGTCCGCCTCCTCTAACTGTGCCACCGTGGGTACAGAGCTACAGCAGAGCCAGGCACAATGATTCAGGAAAAAAGGTTTTGCGAGTCTTTAAGTGTCCAAGTGGGAAGAGGGGGCATGTCGTTAATGAGCAGTAAACATTTACTGGATCACTTACCCCCTAATGCTGAACAGAATGATAAAGCTTGTAGTAAACACTACAATTTCCAATTCTTGTAATCACTAAAGTCCAATCTAATTTACATCGAAAAAGAACAGCTGATGGACTGCTAGCTGCGGTCAGCTCGGTCCTCCTCCATCTTCTTTATTCCCTCTCACTAATTGTTTCCTTCCACACTCATCTCTGACATTCAGAGAATGTGGGAAATAGCTTCCGCTCAGTCTCCCCATTAGAGTCTGCGTTATATTTCCCCTGCTATTATGTTAGGGAACATTGTGGGTTTGAAACAGCCATGCAGCACAGCACATCTAAAGCGTAACATCGGATCCGATTTCACTTTATGAAATGAAGAATCGACGGTCAGGCCTCGCCAGCGGAGCCTCCACGTGCACTGGTTTAAATTGATGTCATGTGATGTCACAGCCACAGGACTGAGCGTGCTTGGGTTGGATTGTATCTGACAAACTTGCACAAAGCAGTGAAGCATAGTTGTGAAGTCGAAGAAGAGAAACGAATGGCTTGCTGCATATTTTATACACAAACAACCTCTTATGCCTTCCTCTCAATAGCTGGTTTCTTCTTGCCGTTTCACCATATAGGGCAGATTGGTTTAATCCACAACCAATGCTTGTCTTATCTACAGATTCTCACACCTGAGCTGCAGATTTCTGGAGCTCCTCCAGTGTTACCAAGGGCCCTTGGCTACTTCTCTGAATAATATCCTGCTGGTCGGTCTTGTTAGTTTAGGTTTGAATCCATGTCCTGGTAGGTTTTCAGCTGTGCTATGCATCATTTTAAGAGTGCTCTTTGAAATATTCAAAGGTTGGGATATTGTTTTATTAGCTTAGCCATCTGTAAACTTCTCCACCACTCTCTCCCTGACCTGTCTGCTGTGTTCCTCGGTCTTCATAAAGCTATTTGTTCACTAATGTTCTCCAACAAACCACTTAGATCTTCACCGAGCAGCTGGATTTTTTAATGATATTAAATTGCACACAGATGGACACTATTTACTAATTTGGTGACTTCTAAAGGGAATTGGTTGTCTTCACATTCTTAGTGGTTAGAATAAAAAGAAGCATACCCTTTTCTTTCTGCTTTACAATTATACAGGACTTCGTGTTGTTCCGCCACACAAAATCCCATCAAGGGGTATTGAACTTCTGAAAGCCACTGTACAGAATATTCACAGAGATTAAAGAGGCTTGATTCAGGAGTCACCACTAGGGTGCACCAGACTCTCGGCTTCTTCAGATCTGACATGCCACGGGGAGTGTGGTTTTGACATCATAAAGAATGATTTATATTCTCTTACGGGACCTCCAAGTGGAGAGGAAACGTAGCATCATTTCCCTACGTCTTAACAGCCGAACGGGGATTCAAAGAAAAGCTGCTTTTAAATAGGTTTATGCTCAAGATTTTATATTTGGAACAAGTCAGTGTAAGCAGGTCAAATCTAGCTTTTTTTTCTCCCTCCCTCTCTCTTGACTTGTCTTCTTGGTTCTGTAATGGTTCATGGCAGCCTGACTCTGTAGCTCTGCCTTCATCCGTGGGAATCAAAGTGAATATTCAGAGCGCGCGCGCGCGTGTGTGTGTAAACACCTGTGTACGCACCGGTGTTGTTGATGGCCAAGAATAGCCTGATTAATGATCTGCTGGGCCGTTTCATTTGTTCTATTCTTATTTCTCACACTGACAGAGGGAGAGGTCTCTTTGCTGTACTTTCGCACATGTCATTATTTGGCTTGAGATATTACACCAGGCAGGTGCAGCTTTTCGTTGAGGCTCCTTTTCATTTTTAGGTTTTGGATTAGGATTCTGGGCTTTTCCTTTCTTTTTTTATCATTATGTCATGCTTTGACTGTGTGACAGTATTATTTGTATACTCATTTAATCTAAATGTGTACTCTTAAAGGGGCCATACGTTTGTTATATGTACGTTTTTCCATTATTCTGAACAGATCTTAAAGGTCTTTAGCAATTTAAAGGTGTTTAAATTCAGCGAAACACAATACTGAAGACAATACTGAATTAGTTTATTTGACAACTTTTATGTCCCACATTTGCATATTGCTAGTATAGGACACTTTATTAGGTGTGGTTGGAAAATTTGTTTGACTTAATTCATTTTTGCATTGATTAAAAAATAGTGTTTCAAACATTGCTCAGGAATATTGGTCCATTTTGACACGATTGTATTACGCAGTTGCTGCAGAGTTGTCGCCTCCACATCAATTATGATTCTCCTGTTCCACCACATCCAAAAGGGGCTCTGTTATATTGAAGTCTGGTTACTTTTGAGGCTATTAGAGTACAGTAAACTAATTTTTATGTTTTCTGAGATTATTTGAGCTGTTTAACATGGTGCATTATCCTGCTTCAAGCAGCCATGTGGTACCCTGTGATCATAAAGGGAACGACCAGTCAGCAGTAATGCTCGGATAGATTGTTGGGTTCAAAAGATGCTCAGCTGGTTCTAATGGGTCCAAGGCGTGCCAAGAAAGTCAAGAGTCTTTATTGTCATTATGTAACCATAATGACATTATTGGCTCAGAATTCACATATAATGCACAGACACGAGTCAAAGACATAAATGTTCAGGTTGAGTATACCAGACAACACTTCCTTAGAAGCTAAAATGTGTGCAAACAATTCTTAGCATCTGGTAAAACTTGTGTGCTTAATGAGCATTAAGCAATATTTCACCAGTAGGTGGTGCTTATGTACTGTCTAGACCAGGGGTCACCGACACGGTGTCCGCGGGCACCAAGTAGCCCCCGAGGACCACATGTGGTGTTCATGAGCCTGGTCTAAAAACCCGCTAGTGAGCTGCATCTAAAACTTTACTTTATTCTGCTCCTCTTCCTGTTTATTCACACTTGCATTTATATAGATTTAAAAACAAAAATATATATAACAAAGCATGGAAAATATGTTTATTTTACATAAGGTTAAGGTGAACTCTGACTCTTCTAGTTAAATGGTCAGTACAGGTAGGCCTTCGTATGACACAACACCAATGAAGTAGCTCTCAGTTTTAAAAAGGCTGGTGACCCCTGTTGTAGACCAAAACAAGATGACAAGCCGCGCCTCTCTAACTCCACTATAGCTGCCACCTGGCCCCTCCTTTCCTTTCTCACACGTCGCCTCCAATGGGCAGATTTGTAAAGGACAAAAACACAGCAAAACAGCATCACCATAGGAGGAACATTTCAAATAAAGAAGTAAGTAACTCCTAACTTTATGATGCTGTTAGCAAGAGAACATTTTGATCTGCTGAGGTGCTCTTCCCCATTTTGCTCCAAAGCTGCACTACTCTGACGGTGGTATTTTAGGACAGGGATGCAACTGGGTGGCAGCTGTTCATATGCACGTACACGTGCATGTATATGCACACATAGACACACGGAACTTGCAGCTGGCCCTGCTATGTAAACAAGAGACTGGAGAACAACATAGAGAGATGCGGTATGCCGTCATACTATACTCCATGTGAAATATTATCTTTAGTTCTTCACAATCACTATTTCTTTGTTTTTTCTATCTAAAATAATGAAATTTTGCTTATTGCTCCTGTAAGTAAAAAATAAAAACACAGGTATCAGTCAGTTTAAAGAACGATAAGAAAATACTGTGAATCTACCAGATAAACAATCCCTGAGCAGTAGCAAAAATTGAAACAGTCACGTCCTTTGAAATGTTCAGTTAGTCCAAGAGTTGTATGGATGTCCAAACAAACACTCCCTGAGAAGCTAAGAAGTGTGCAACTAGTCCTTAGCATCTGATGGGATTTTGATGTTTGTGTAAAAAAAAAAGACAGCAGCACCCCTCACACCATTATACCATCACCAACAGTGTAAACAATTGAGACAAGGCAGGATGGATCCATGCTTCTATGCAGGTTACCTAAGATTCTGACTCCACTACCTTAAAGGAGCATAGCGCAAGTTCCAGAGTTTTTGCACAGGTCTGCCCCCTCTGGCAACAAGTTGAAATGACACCAGTGTTGTACATGTGCATGGAAGAAGAGGAAAAGCATCTGCCGCTGCAACTGCACAGGTCTTTTATTTAGAGGAGTAATGTCTTCTGAGGTAAGAGAGTTAGAAATATTGGAGTTAGCCCGCGTTCTCCCGCTAATGCATCGATTACGGCGGAGACTCAACAGTGTAGCCAGGCGAATGAGTGCGTGCAGTGCATCACACAAGAATTTGGCCCAAATCACTCTGAATATCCACCTTATAGAGGCAACTGCTGTTAATAGAGGATAACTCAATTTAAACATCAGACAATTTTAAGGGCATGTAGGGGAAGGAAAATAAATATTTAACTTCAAAACTTGCACGATGCACCTTCATTGTAGTAGGTATAATTGAGACTTATGAGATTAAGCAACAGTTTTTCGATCTGTTGTGCAAATTTCTTGAGCTCGAGGAGGTTCCCCTGCTAGATGATCAGGGAACACAAAATACTGATTAATATTTTCAGGCAGATTAACGGGTGATGCTGATCAAAACAAAATAATTTTTCCAGTCGCACTGTTCCCGTGGAGTCGGCACGTCTCTGGGATATAACCGAGGCTCAACTTTCAACTCATCTCCTTGTGTGACGCGTCACATCAGGTAGTAGCTTCAAAAGTCTCTCTTACTTCCAGACGTTCTGGCCAGGGATGTAGCCAGATTGAGGAGAAGACATGGAGAAGTTCTGAGACAGAAATTTAAGCACAGAATTTATGGATGACGTGTGTCAACAATGTTATGTGATGCTCAACAACATAACTTTTCTAAGAGAAGACCTTTTTCATATTTTCATTTTCCTCCACTTTAAAATCCTCTGAAGTTGAAAAATCTCACCGTGACCTGTAGCCTTAAATCAATATGAACAATTAAAGTGATAATATAATCAACTGATTCAACTGTCTTGCCTTTTATTAAAACCAACATAGTCTGTGTGGTTGACTCACAGAAACTCGAGACTCCAGGTGGAAACTTATGAAACCCCATCAATGTCCTTAGGCTTACATGCATTGAATGATGACAAAACGTTCTCTGCAAACTAGACTACTGGAGATGACAACATGTGCATCCAAAATAATAAAGCAAACATCACTTTCTGTGGGTTGCCTTTGCTGCAATTAAAAGATCACCAAAAAAAAAAAAAAAATGCTGCTTGGAGCCAGACGGTTGACAATTAAGGAGTTTCAAACTCTTTGATATATAGTTCTATGTTTGTCCCATTACTTACTGCTTTTTGGTTTAAATAAGAATGTCACATAAAAAAAAACATGTTGCATTGCCACCATAGCTAAATCACGTTCGCTGTTCAGATCAAATATCAGTGGGTCTATAGAGCAGTTAAAGGTGAATCAGCTCTGGTTTCATCTCATCTGACCAAATGACAACGTCCCCCCTGGCACCCGTCGTCCATCAAGTCCTCAAAGACCAGTCTGCTCTCAAGCGACGTCGAGCACCAGATTGTGCACAGGCTCAACCACCTCGGCTGTCTCACCCTTTAATTAATTCAACTCAGCGCCGCTTCCGGCACAGCTTGACGGTTTCAGCCCGAGTGTAGTGCTGGCCGCGCATTTTGGAACACCTCCCATGGCAGAGATGGCAGAGGTGAGAGGAACAGGGATGGCAGTGGAACGCACCAGAGAGCGAACAGCAGCGGGACGGAAGGATGCTGCACTGGGATCCTCCATGGTGGCTCCTCCACACCATAGCTCGTCAATGGCTTCTTCTCTTGGCCCTCCTGTGCAGCTCCTTATTGGCTGTGGGGGAGCAGAGCGGTGGACTGGTAAGGACTTATTATTCAACCTCTAGGCTCTGATTGAATAAAAATGCAATGACGGGACTGACCTTTTGGGAGAATCATTGAGTTTCTGATTCAATCCCCTCTGCTGACGTGACAACTCTCTAGAGGGTTGACTTGTGCAACTGATTCTTAAGGCTGCTATGAAACATATTGTTCATTTATATTTTACCATTTCTTCTAATATTGATCTGTCTCTCCAGTGACATTCATGGTATTTTTCAAGGAAAAAACAAAAAAAAAACAAAAGCAGGTACTTTGTATTAAGCTATTTGATAAAGTTTACATATCGTATCCTTTTAGGATTAGATATCAAAATGAGAATTGTTGTTTTTTAAACTATGGGGAAGGATACATATGTGACAGTTATTGTGATTGAAGTTTTTAATTATTACAAATTATATTTATTAGAATAAGTATAACCGAAATTGATTGGTGTAATCTTCCCTTCTTTCTCTGTAGTATCCATTCTGCTCTGATAGTCAGTGCAGCACACAGCACAGACTACAATAATATTAAAAAAAGGTACTGTTAGCTGAAATCTGGTGTTAGCTGAAATCTGGTCATGTCACATATTTTTGTTTATATCTGAGAGCTGTGAGACGGTCACAGATGACGGATTATTCACCAGTTGACGATGCACACTCACCGCAACGTCCAGAGCGATCCCGAACATCAGCGTTTCAGCCTTGTGTTTATAATCAGTGACAACTGTTCTTGTGATTCAGCTTGAGCTTAACAGATTTTAAGAGTGGCCGCTGAGACTAAAAGTGAGACAACCTAGTGCGAAATAAGGCGCTTGGAGCACTTAACCTATCAGAAATATGCAGCACTTCATGCCCCACTCTGAATGATCAGGATAACATCGGTAGTAGTTTTTCCCTGCCGTGACTGTTTTGTGGGTCTTTTATCCCACTCCAATCTTCGTGTTTCTCTTGTTTCCTGCAGAGTTAATAAAGGGGATCAAGCAAAGAGTACTTTAGTTCCTGGGGGAAATCACGCCGTTAAAATACAGCTAAAATAAATGTGTGTTTTTTTTTTAAAACAAATACAACAAAACATACTTCTAAGATTATCACCTTTTCATGAGAATATAATTATTAATATTAGGGCTGCCATTATTGTTGATTAAATGCATTTGGTCCTTCTTGCCAAAGGGGATTATAAAAGCAACATGTAGAGGAAGTCAACCAGTGTGTCATGTGTCATCTATTACATGCTAAATAACTGAAGTATCTGCTACCATAACATAATCTATTCACTGTTTATCATCTTTATCAAAACGTTTCAGAAAGGCTCTAGTACAGAACCGACTGGAGCTTTGGTTTGATTTGGTCCATTAATAACGGATTAGCAGACATATGTGTTTTTTTTAAAGAATTTCTGGACGACACTGTGCCGACATTTGATTTTAAAAAAGTGTTTCAATTACTTTTGGGTCATTTAAATACACACAACTGTTTAGGCTTCGTTTCAGGCTGATATTAAAGTTCAGTGTAGACCAGGCTATGCATCTTCTAATTAAAAAAACACCGCTATAAGTCTTTGCTTCGGTCCACCTTTTAGTATCCGTTGTTACTGTTTTGCAATGAGAAATTATAATGTTCCCAAATCGTGGACTTTAGTGATAGCCGACAGATATCTCTGCTTTGTTTTGGTGTCACTTTTTAAAGTTCTTTTTAAAGCATCTTAACGTAGATTTCTTTTTTTTTTCTTCTTTTTTTTTAATAGTGTCCTGTTTGGCAATGTCTTAATGCCAATAAGAGCCCAACAGATTTTACTTTCACAAGCGGAGCAGTATTGCTTTCGCCATAGTGCGCCGCTTGATTTATACATGTAAGTAGTTTTATTATAATTTATGCAGGGAGTATTTCATGTTATATGGACACTACAATGAGAAAGTAGAAGAGGAAAAGAAAAGAAAAGGTGCTTCCATGAAGGAAGTAAGTAGGTTGCCACCTGCAATGACAGTGCAGTGGCCAGGCTTTTGGAGTCGTTTCCAAAGATCTGCTGATTGAATATATTAGGAACACTAAATTTCCTGCAGGTTTTGTACACAACAATATGTTGTGTTGATGCAGGTTTCATAATACACAGACGCTTTATGTTTTCTTTATATGATCCAGTGTTGTTTAAGTCAAATGAGCGCCTAGTTCTCGCTGCCATATCTCGGCGCCTGATTGTTATGAGCTGTAATCACTGATTAGTTATTTGTTCTCAGTCAAGTGTCGGGCTCGCCAGAGATTATCGCCCCAGATGATTGATTGGCCCGGCTCCTCTCTCGAACATTTAAAAGGAATTACTTCAACATCTATCTGCAGATTACACTGCTCCTCTCTAATTAATGGTTGCAATCAATACAATTACAGTCTCCCCGTGGATCTTCGTGTAAAACGGCATCAAAACCACGCCAAAGCTATGATCTATTTTTCTCCCACTTTAATTTGCAGTTATGTCGGCTACATGCAGTAGATTTAATTTGCTATATTTTAAATATTAAAGGGTTCTGTGTCTCTGAGTCATGGAGTTGAATTTACTGTGGTAAGAGCCTGGTATCCACTGATGTGGGCATCCAAATATTCGTCAGAAGGGTCAGGACTAACAGAGCACAGTGTACAGTACTGCTGAGTCAGATCTGATCACTATGTGGGTGGTCCTACAGAACAGTGAACTAGGGTAAATTATCTACTTCTGATGAATGCTGCATCTTTGAGTCAGTAGCTTTAATTGGGGCTATTTTTGATTTCCCAAGGGGGAGATGACTGGAACGCTCGCTCTGAGACGTTTTTAAAGATGCATTTTCCTGTGAGCAGATAAAAATCACTCGTAAACAAGCCTGTTATTTCTTAGAGTTCTAGAGTTATTTTTAGAGAAAATGTACTGTACATCGAAAAGATCACATCAATACTGATCCTGCTCACTTCCACATTGGGTTACAAATTGGGTTCTGCTACTCAGTAAGACCTTTTGTGTTTTTATCATGAGACAGAGACATAATTCTTGAAGGTGTGAAATATAGACAAATAGCAATTAGCTTTTCCATTGTTTTTCTATGCCAATAAGTCATTGAAATTTGGGTGGGGGATGGGGGTGGGGGGGGGGGGGGTTAGTGGTTAGAGCAGAGTGCTTGCATCCTGGAAAGGCTGCAAGTTCCCCAGTTCCATTTCCACATACAGCCATTTATGGGCTCCCTGAGTAAGACCCTTTGTCCCAGAATGCTCCCGGGATGCTGCACAGTGGCAGCCTAAGGAATGGGTTAAATGCAATTTGAATTTGAATGTATGTTACAATGACACTAAAGATGATTAGTATTATTATATTTATGACACAAAAAATGTTCTCCCCGTATCTACGTATGTTTCCTCCGGGCGCTCTGGTTTCCCCTACCGCTGGTCAGGTCGGCCATTAGTGGCGGCGCTCTCAGTCGCAGCGGCTCAGGCTATCCCTCTATCTGGTCTACGAAATTTCGTTGTATGTACCTTGTATGTATAATGAAAAATTTAAAAAAGCTTCTTATTTAAAGCAAAAATGCCTTTGAGTCACACCTTCTAAAACATGAAGGACATCATAAATGAATAATAACAGATCACCAAGAATGGCACTGTCTGAAAATCTCTCACAGTGATCACAGAATGGACTATTTTCTTTAAAACACAGGCCTTTTTAGTTTGACTATATCGAATGGATGTGTCACTGCTTACTGGCAACACAGACAAAACGATGGAGGGAGCACTTGTGCCGCAATGTTTAATTTAAGGGAAAGCATAAACCCAAGTCTGAGGAAAAAGGACCCAACGTAGTTTATGCCACAGACGCTACTACAGATGTTACTACAGAAGATAGCTCGAGCAGGGAGGACAGAAGGGACTGCAGCTGTCGTTTGTGAGGATAAAGTTAATCAGGTGCTTTCTTTTGCAGCATTTTTAACTTTTTCTCCGACCTCTGTCAGTGCAAAACATCTGCAAATCATTTCAATACAAAAGTTGCTCTCCAGATGTTCCACCAGCTAAAACTGTTGTAACTGTTTTCTGGGTGTCTGAGCCAAATGAGCAATGAGTGTTAAAACTGCAACGGCAGTCTGACTGTGTAATCATTGTATTGACTTCCCTTTCATCTGACACATGCTTAGCATTAAGAGATTAGAAAGGCCAAACCACATGTTGTGGGTACTGCAAACAGACTCATAGATTTTGGTTGGTGTGATTTTGGATATGCAGAACAGAACGTCCATCTTAGAAGCTTGGAACATCTAACCCAACCCTCACCCTCACCAAAATCAGAAGGCAACATGTCTGTCGGTTTGTTGTGGGTTCTTTGGTATAAAAATGTAATTTCAAAGATTTGGAAATGTAGCTGTTTGTTTTCATTTATTAAATTTAATAATTTATTAATTTGAGCATTGAAATTGAAAATAAAAAATAGGAACCTGGATGCCTTTCTCTATGACTAAGGCTCAGGATTTCTCTCATTCTATACTTTATTAACTATTTTTACAGCCCCTCTTCAATATTGTAATCTTGGTCTCAGACCGATGAATTTATGGATTAAATCCTTATAATTAACCTTTTTTTTTACCTTTGGCAATTCATTGAACTCAACTGCAGCTGGCTGGCTTTTACCTTTTATTCAAGAAAGCCATAGAATCTCTCTTATTCTACATTTGAGAACAAATAAAGAATAGATCCTGTTATTATGTTTCCCGCTGCAGTTTAAACGTCAAATCTTGTGGATTTTGATTCTTTATACAACAGGGTTGAAATCTCGATTCACAACATGTGGATGTATTATGTCCCTACCAGAGTTAAATTCTTAAAACTTCTCTTTCTGTTTGGATTTTCTTTATTTACTTCATGTTATGGTACCTTTTTGGATCTGTATGAATCTTAACTTAAAGGAAAAGTCACTAATTGTTCTGTGTTGTTGCAGCAGGTCTAGTTGAACAAACATGCTATCACGATTTATAAGAAATTGCAGCTAAGGGATTTTTGTTTAGATCACTAATTATTCACGGGCATCTCCTAGCTTTGACTCTTCAGATGAACAGTGAAACATTTTAAACTACAAGAACTGAAGTCAGTTTTTTCTTTTTTTTAATAACCTTTTTTGGATTTGTCATCTCCTGGATGACTGAGAATCTTCAGGTGTTCAGTAATGCATCTGGAGTTCAGCTTCTCTCATGTCCGTGCAAATGATGGACAACAAGGGCGAAAGGGCCGAACCTCGGAGGACGCACAGAGCGCTGTTAAAAGTTGGCGATATCTTGAGGAGTAGTATAACTGTGCTTGTGATGTTGGAAAACAGGAAGTAAAACCTGATTAGTTTACCTAGCACGTCAGAAGTATGAAGCTAAATTAGGAGAGTTCCGCTCTTGCTCTTTTTAACTGTTTCTTAAATACCCTTCTTTCCATAAATTATTTTTCTTTCCGACAAAATGAATCAGAAAAACATAATTTTCCCAACAATGAAACAGGTGGCACATACAGGTTAAAAAATAATTGGTACTGACATTTAAAATAATAGGATCTCTGAATGCTTAAAAATCTTCAGATCGTCGTTCTGACAAAGCTTCCTTTTAATCCAAGCATTATGTAAATCAATCCAGCAGTACACTGTTAGAGCATTTTCTGATCTATTCCCACACAGTGCATTTTTGACAAACACTGGTATCTGGGACACCTTGGTCTCTCGTTCTCTTCATGCATCCCTGGCCAGTTCCACATTTCAGGAGGAAGTCAGTATCCTCTACAACATTTTTGCTGACATTTTTTTTTTTTTTTTTTTGACATCTCCATCTGCCCGCCTCCTTAGGCTAGCGTCGCACCTGGAGAAAATCGCTCTTCAATTATTGACATTATTTCCTCTCTCGACGGTCCCTGCTGCCACTGAATAATTTGTTCGACTGAAAGAAAATGTGACACTTTCAGCTCCATTGTCGCAGGTGAAAAATGAGGAGTGAAGGTTAAGAGTAAAGAGGCATGATTGAAATGTAAGTGCTGATGCCCTGTGGGGGAGGTGTATGAAAGTGATGACAAAAATGCTTATGTTACAGGCACTAGGCAGTATGAACGTTTAAAATATGAAATATCCTTAAACGCAAATATCACTTCTTTTTAGTTTCTTTGAAAGATTGAATGAACTAATTCAAATCAGATGATAATATGTCTGTCAGTTTGTCGTGGGACAAGTGATAAAATTGCATATCCACAGTTAGGCGACATCTGTTAAGGTATTTTAGCTTTGATTTGTCTGTATAAAATGTATAAAAAGTATAAAAATGTAATTTCAAACGTTTGGAAGTGTAGCTGTTTGTTTTCAGGAGCCAATGTATTAATCTGAGCATTGAAATTTAAAAAAATTAGGAACCTGGATGCCTTTCACTATGACAAAAGCTCAGGATGTCTCTCATTTTACACTTAAATTTTTTACAGCCCCTCTTCTGTATTGTAATCTTGGTCTCAGACCAATTAATTTATGGATTAAATCCTTATACTTAACCTTTTTTTTTACCTTTGGCAATTCATTGAACTTAACTGCAGCTAGCTGGCTTTTACCTTTTATTCAAGAAAGCTATAGAATCTCTCTTATTCTACATTTGAGAACAAATAAAGAATAGATCCTGTTATTATGTTTCCCACTGCAGTTTAAACGTCAAATCTTGTGGATTTTGATTCTTTATACAACAGGGTTGAAATCTCGATTCACAACATGTGGATGTATTATGTCCCTACCAGAGTTAAATTCTTAAAACTTCTCTTTCTTTATTTTACTTCATGTTATGGTACCATTTTGGATTTGTATGAATCTTAACAAGTGGCTAATTGTTCTGTTATTGCAGCAGGTCTAGTTGAACAGACATGTTATCGCGATTTATAGAAATTGCAGCTAATTGATTTTTGTTTAGATCACTAATTATTTGCAGGCATCTCCTAGGTTATGTTAAATTGTTCATCTCCAACACCCACACTTAGTGATAGCTAACAGATGGGAAGTCTTTTGGATCAGATTTCTTCATAACCTTTTGTTGTGATATAAGGAAAAGGAGTTAATTATTCTGTCTCTTGGTTTTGTTTTGTTTTTTTTTGGCTGTTGTTTTGTTTGTTTTTGTCTATTCAAAAGATCTGTCTGTTTATTAGGCATTATTTTATTTTATTTATTTATTTATTTATTTATTTATTTATTTCTCCAGTGTCCTGTCTAGCAATGTGGCAATAGGAATTGATGTCTCAATGCCAGATAGAGCTCGACAGATTTTGCTTTTACAAGTGGAGCAAACAGCTTTCGCCATAGTGCTCTACTTGATTTATGCTTGTAAATAGCTTTATTGTGATTCCTGCAGGGAGAATTTCAAATTATATGGACATTACAATGGGAGAGTAAAAGAAGAACAAGAAGTGAGAGAGAAAAAAAAAAGAGTAGAGGTGAAAGAAAGAAGAGATAAAAGGGAGAGAATGATAAAACCTTCTCCGTCTGCTCCGTCACCTGGAAAGAGAGATGCAAAAAGAACAGCACAACCAACAGACATAAAGCAACAGATACAATCGAATAACACCTAGATGCCATTGCTAAATCATAGATATTATTATGTAAGCTGACATGTGTAATGTGATACCTGAAAAAAGAAAGTGAAAGAAAATAAATAAATAAATTATAAGATTACTGTATATAAGTGAACATTTAATACCTGGGACCCAGCACCTGTGGGAGTTTGTGAGAGTGCACTAGTTTAGTTGAAAATTATCCAGAAGGAAAATTAGGCATTATTTTTGCTCTTTAGGTTAAACATAATCCTAATCATTAGTGCTGTGGGAGTTTAATCCAGGGGGAGCTAGTGTGCTCTCTAGCACCGTTGCGGCACCGCCTCAGGCTGAAGATCAGGAGAGGTGTATTCCCACTCAAGTTGTGTTTAGTAGTTTCATAAACGTTCAGTTTTCTCTGAAATTTGTTTTTTTGTGCTTGGCCGAGCACACAAATACATCCCAGGCTGAGCTAATTTAGGTGAATAGGCTATGACAAAATTAGCATCAATAAGGCAAGCAGTTTTTACAGGCAGCATTAACATAAGAAATTGCTTTATTGTCCCACAATAGGGTAATTCAGTGACAACAAATGGATTAGCCGCTGTTATAAAGTTTTTTGCAAGTTTGTTTTTTAAATTAGCCTAGCGCATAAATACATTTTTATGTAATTAAATCAGTAGGACAATGCACATTGATCAACATTACGGCGTATATACGGCAATGTAAATATGCTGGAATAAGCACAATAGCTAAATTGTATCCTTTTTCCCAAGGTGGATAATAAGTGCAAGGGTAGGCACATTTAAGTAAATAACCGAAAGATGATATAATTAGCATGAATGAGCCAGCAAGTGTTCAAACACAGTATTGGTCATTTTTGCACTTAGGACTTTTCCTGTAAGAGTTTATTTTTACTTCCTTGTTCTCCTTATCTAATAAGTTCAAACCTGTAGCCTAAACCTCATAAAATTAGCACCAGTGAGCCAAGCATCGTTTAGCAGCAAATTAGCCTCTGCTGTATTCTGTACAGTGTAGTGTCGTATTTTGCTAGTGTAGTGGCGCTGCACTGTTAGTGTAAATGGCCAATACAAAGATAGGACTGTTTTGTTGGGTGGTTAGTATTACTTTAAAGACAAAGGCCAAATAGAAGTCAAACGACCAGTTTTGACTCATTGATAATGTTGATGTTTCTCAGTTTGCTGCAAAGCTCTGCGGACTTTATTTGGCAAATGTTATAGCATTTTCAAGATGCATGTGTGTTAATAAAATAGTTTGCATGTTCCTACGCTTATCTACAGTGCCCCCATGCTCCGGTTGTGTCATTTTCAATTAGTGATGCATTGTAGAAGCTTGTCCTTTAACTGTGGCACCACTTTAAGGCTCGTTGGTAACATTTTCAGGGCTCTGGAGATGTCACTCTAGGGCAATAAGTGTCGCTGAAGGAGATTAATAAAACCAGAATCACAGCTTCACAAGCTTACAGGTGTTCACTTCAACAAATGCAAGGGCAGTGCTCAATAAAGTGGCCACCCCCAGAAGATTTGAACCTCTAAGTAGCCATAAAACATGGCTGCAGCTGTGCAAACAGAGTTCCAAGGGTGAAACAAGGACAGACGAGATGTTTGAGCCCAAGAGGAAAATAGAGTTGGCTTTAATGAAATCCGTTGTTCGTTTTTTTCAGTTTCTGATCCAATGTGTTCCCAAAGCTCCGTTCCTGAACAACAAAACTGTGTCCCTTTAATAACGCCCTCCCCCTTTTTTATGCCATTTTCTTCCCTGCCTCAGCACCCACCCTTCTCCTCCCCCTCCTTTTTGCTCTGTGGTTGCTATGAGAACAGCAGCACTGCACCATTCATCTGCTGGAGACCTGGGCTCCTGCTCCTGTGGAGAGAGAGCACACCTCTCACATCTATACATAACATAGTGAGCGCTAATGCAGTCACCCAGGCAAACGAGGAGCTCACCTTTCTCTGAATGCGCAGGAAATTCCACTTGATGTTTTTCTCTTCACCTCTGATCTGTTTTGCAGCGCTGAAGATTTTTGTCACCCGACAGCTTCGCTGCGCGGTCCTATAACGGAGTTGTCACCTCCGTGCCGCCTTCTTTCCCCAGTGGCACGGTGACTGCTGCACTCTTCTTTCCTCCTCCTCCTCACGCTCCTCCCGTCACTTCTAAAGCTGCCCCGGCTCTGTATCAGTTACTGCGCCTGAGCGGAGCGGGCGGCATCGCCACTGAAACCTGTGGAGATTTCTTGAGAGAGGAAACAAGTGAAGATAGAGGGAGAGCTTCCTCTGGCCCCTCTACTTATCCTCTGCCCTGCTTGCCAGCAGCTGCTTCCCCCCTCCTCACCTGATCTCTTCCAACATTTCTTCCCTCGCTGTTTTTGATGAACTGGTCATTGCTCGGGGAGGAAGGATTGCTCGTGCCGCTGGAAGGAGGAGACCTGGTGCCGTACTCGAGCCTTCAGGAATGCGAGGTCTGGTTTGAAAATGGTGAGGCCGGCCACACCCTCCTTTTGCTTGTTCCCCCCCCTCCTGTCTCCCCTCCCTCTCTGTCCCCCCCAACCTCTCTTTCACCTGCTGCTCCACCTTTGCTCAGCCGGAGTCTGTCTGCTGTCTTAGCTCGCAGCTGGAGCATCTGTGCTGACCGCTGGTTCGAGTGACGTTTGTGCAGACATGGGGCTAATGGGAGGAGAGTGAGAAAAGTCATTTCTCTCCCTCGAAATTGATGCAACTGTCAAACAGCTGAACTCTAATCACAGTGTGGGCTTGAGGGCCTGTGAATCAACCAGAGTGTGATAATGTAAGTGTTTTTTTTTTTTTTTTGTGGCGAGCTGGTCTGTTTCATGCGTCAGCGTGGGTGAGCGTTCAATTGTCTTCTAGTGTGTGTATGTATATGTCTGTGGAAGTGTGTGTGTGTGTGTGTGTGCGCGCGTGTGTGCGTGTCTAAGCACAAGCTGTGGGCGGCTGATGGTGCTTGCTCTTACTGATGCGCGTCTCACTTTTCCTTCCAGAGTGCGGCGTCGTTTGTAGCATATGGTTGCATAAACGGGTTGAAGTTGGTGGGGAGTTGTTTTCCCCCATGTCACTCTGCAGTCGGCAGCAGCTTGTTGTGCAAACCGGAGTCACCCAGTCATGCGCCGGGACACGGTTCCTCCTTCCAGCTCCGGCGCTGCCGGCATCCCTGCCTCCCCGCGAGGTCTCGGGGCCGTTAGCTCATCTGTGAACAGAACAAAATGTCTCAATAACACTGTCTGGCAGAAAAACACCTCATCAGCAGCTGCTATTGCTGGTCTCAGGTGAATGCCTTTTGATGAGGCGCCTTCAGCCAGTTTTTCACACCACTTAGCATCACCACCTGGAGAGGGCTTTGATGAGCTTACTTTGTCAGCTGTCATTCAAAATGCAGAAGGCAATGATGCTAGGAATCTCAAAACGAGAGGCGCTGAATAGCCATGTTTATCGAGTCGGCGGTGGGTGAAGGTTTCCGTGATTTATAATTCCTCGTGGTGTGATTGGACCTGATGGAGACAGCCAGGAAACAGACCGCATCCTCTCTTAGATTCAGGATTTTTTTTTATGTCGTGAACACGTTTGAATATCATTGATGGATATATACAGCATGGTGTCATCTTTGGATCCATCTACCAGTTTAATATTTTATTTTGAAATAGCAAGTATGCATAAACCTTATGGATGTGCTAGGTGAATATGCCAATTTTACAACAAAACCTTTAGCTACCCTAAAATTACCAAAAATATATAATATGCTGTAATAATTTACCCCCAAAATTTCTGATTTCAGGGTGGAATGATTACACAGCTAGGAACTTCAATGAGCTTTCAAAACTATGATTAGGGACGAAGACGAGACTAAGGTTGAGCAATGACCAGAATTATGTTTGCTTGGAGCAGTCAAGATGAGACTTTGAAAGCTAAGAACACGGTATCAACAGGCAAGCATGGTGGTGGCAGCATCATACTGTGTAGCTGTCAGTACAACTGATGTATTGCACAAAGTAGATAGAATAGGACATTCTCCCAATTCTTCAACTTAAGCTCAAATCAACAGCTTAGTTAGTCCAAACTTGGACACAACTGGATATTCTTAAAGGACAATGCTCCCATATACACATCGGACCTGCTTTTGGGATGATTGAATAAAACATGCTAGCATCAAGGTTTTGGGAAGCCCTGACCCCAGCCATACAGCTACGCCTAAAAGCCGAGTTTGCGTTAGGAAATCAGTCGATTGGAACCAACTTTACCAATTCTGCCGAGGGTAATCGCAGTGATGGCTACGAAAATAAAACGACCGTAATGGAACTTCTCCCCGGACCTCAACATGCTGCTTTAAATCTGAGTCTGACACTCGTCATTCAAAATGCGCGTCCCGCTGAGGTTATACGGTCTTTCCCGTAATTACTTTCTTCTGTGCATTTAAAGTGTCTCGCAGTCTGCGTCAGCATCCTTCAGGTCACATTTATTGACAGGACAATTTGACAAGCTTTGAAACAAATTTATGTGCCCCACTTATGTGAGTTTAAAAAGCCATACATCCTATATAGCAAGTCAGGGTCATATTGATTCACATAACTGCTCAACATCTTAGCTCCTGCCAAACAAGCGTATCATAGACCTAAGAAATTTCATGACAATGCAAAGGCAGACTGAAGGTTAATGTCCACATCTCACTGTCTGATGTTTCCGAGTTGGGATGATGTTACACGGTGCTTGTGTGGCGTTCAGGTTCGTGCTTCTGGCCGGCTTTAACACTCGATTGCCGTGTTGATTACAAAAGTAGTCCCCATAGGTTGGTGGACACTGTGTCTCGCTTTGCCTGACAGCCTGGTCATATATCAGGCGTTGACAGCACTGCTGTCCCTCCCAAATACATCACTTTGTTGCTGACTGTGAAAGGTAAGAAGAGGAATTTAATTAAGTTGCATACGGGCTGCGTGTTGTCGTAGCCTTTCATTCACTCTCAGTTTATTAACATAAATGAAAATCCGTTAAATTCTTCGCAGACAGTTGGACAATACCTTTAGAGAGGCAGTCAGTGGCCCCTGTAGCACGGTGACGTCTCAGCTGCAGCTATGGGGAATATTCTGAGATGTTTATATCCTCTTTGATAGTTAGTTAGCCAGTTTTGCCGAAAAACGAAGTGACTGATAAGATAATTAATCAACCCATGAACACGCATTGATGTAAATCACTCCATTTTAGCCCTGACTGTTTGTTCTGGGTTGCTGTCTTACCGGAAAGTGAACTTCCACCCTAGTCTCGAATCTTTATTCTTGTATTCGGCTCCAGCCATCTTCTCATCAGCTCAGACCATCTTCACTGCCCGCTTGCTGAAGAGAAGCTACCTCACAGCATGATGAGGCCACCACCATGTTTTAGCCAGGGGGGTTTGGTATTTCCAGGTTGATCTTCAATGTTAGTTTTCCGACAGAATTGTTTTGCAAGATCCAAAAACACAAGTTTCGGTCTTATCTGACTAGTGCATTCTCTTTCACGTGTTGTGTCACCTTCACGCCTTGTAGGAAACTTTAAACAGGATTGTTTTGTGGAAATTATTTTTCTTTGGCAAAACATCCTTGAAGTGCAAATTTTTGAAGTGCACAACAAATAGTTCATTTCTTTGGAGCAATGCGCACTTTGCCTTAAAGTCAGTTATGATGGAAGGACATAGATTTGCGGTATGCCGTATATATTACATTTCTAGACAATGGACTGAATAGTGCTCTGTGGGATGTTCAAATGTTGGGATTTGTTTTCTTCTTCTAAACTCACATTGCTGTAAAATTATCCACAGCTTTCCACCTGATTGGCTGCCAAGTTCCTTGGTCTTCATGATGGCGTTTATTTACGGGTGTTCTCTAACAAACCTCTGAGGCCTGAGCAGGACAGCTAGATTTATATTGAGATTAAACTTCTGAAGGTTATTAGCTATTTCATTTGTTGTAGGGGTATCAGAGTAAGGAGCGCTAAGTTTATGTAAACATATTTCAGAATCCCCCCTCATTGTCCATCATTGTTCTTCTGTTGAGTCTCATGTAAAAAAAAATAAAAATAATTAATATACAATTGTGATTATAATGTGGAAAATATTAAAATTCTTCATTCTTTCTTTTATTAGCACAACCAACATTCATTCAGTTTTAGTAACTTCCTCAGACCCCAAATCTCCTTTTAAATTTGCATTAAAATAAACAACTTTTACTTGCGCTACCATCTAATATAAAATTGACACTTATTCAGTTTTTAATTTGAATGCTTGAGGTTTTTTTTATGTACTTTTAATAACTTCCCCTTAAGGGCTCTTTTCTTTGCCTATTTTTTTTTCCTGGATATTTAGTTTTACCTTCTGGGAACATGAAAAAGCTGTAGAGTGGAGAGGAGAAACCCGCAGTGTGCTATTATTAGCAATGATAAGAATTTGCTTACAAAACAGAGCAGTGGGTTACATATACCACCTCAGTGCTTTCAGCGAATCCTGCTGGTGGAGAGCTGAGAAAACGTTTCCCGGTGACACACAGGCTTGTAATGTTGTGATTCCATGCAAATCCAATCAATTACAGACTAGTTCGCTGAGATGGCGCCATGACACCGTCCTCGGCGATAGCATTCACCTCTTGTCTGTTGTTAATGTATTTGCTCGGTCATTTCAGGGTCCGCTTTGAGGAGTTTTGTTGGCATCACGGTCCAAGGAGTTGCGTAAGAGCTGCAAATAATTAGTTTTTATCTGACTTGAAATAATTTTCAGGGGACTTTGATGGCATTTTTTTATGTTGCCCAGATTATCAAAAGCATCTTAATAAGAACAGCTGGAAATCAAAAGCCAGTATCAGCACAGAGTCTCTCTGTCTGCTGATTTGTTTTTATTTTTTTTAGGAAGTTCTTAATTAAATAACATCAGGCTGAACAAAACATCCTGCCCATGCTAATTTTCTCAATGACAAAGGGCGGGGTTCTCCAGCGAGGAACACGCTGGGAAGTTATAAATATCCCCTGAAGGGGGTGAACTCCAGCTGAAACAAAGGTCACGGTAGCGCTGCTATTATTAGACCACCTTATCAAGTGGCGTCCTCGCCAATTATGATGCTCTCGCTCTCCGAAAGCGATTTCACGTGTCGTTTTACAGCTCGCAGCCACATGCAGGAGCTTCTCTTTCCTCGTCGAGGGCTTTGTGTGAGGGAATATTTCAAGTTCACGGTCACTCCTGGTTGTCAGCCCTTCCACGCTGACGGAGCGAATCCGTAGGAAAAGAAAGTTAACGTAGTCGGGAATGCTCGGCATTAACAATAGCCACTGCGCTTTTACAGCTGAGTCACGAGGCCGTGCTGCATCGGTGATGAAGTATTCGTAAAGGAGAGTAGACAGCTGCTTAGAAAGCCCGCAGTAGGGACATTACTGGAACGTGGGCAAAACTGAACCCAAGGAGAAATCAGCACAAACGGAGAGATATGGGTGATTTGATTAGAACTTTAGCTGTGGTAAAATCTTTGATTAGGAAACGCTGCTAACCTAAAGATTTATGTTTCAGCATCATAAAAGGCCGAGGTTGTTAAAGGTTATGTTAATGCTCTTAAAAAGCATCTTAAACCTTTACGGTCGGTTGTGAATTGAGATCAAAAAACTTCACCTGGGAACTTGCTTTACAACCAGGAACTGATTTGGTTTTTCATCATTTGCTTAAACTGAAATACAGTACCTTGCAAAAGTATTGACACCCCTTAGTCTTTCACACGTTTTGTCACCACAGACTTGGACGAATTTTTGGGATTGTATATGATATATAAAACTAAAAACTGCAATTTAATTGTGAAGCAGCAGAAAGTGATGCATGGTTTTCACCATAATTTTTATTTTGCAATGAAAAACCTGAGTAGTGTGGTGTGCATTTGGATTCAGGCCGCCTGAGTGAATATGGCACAGTTACAGCTGCAAGTCTTTGGGGGTATTGCTCAAAGTGTTGCCTCATATTCTCATTTGTCTTAAGGTTTTGACTTTGGCAAGATCGTTCCAACATAGGAAAGGCAAATGGACTGAATTTATGTCACATTTTCTAGTCATAGTTGTCACTCAAAATGCTTTACACCGTAGTCCCATTCATAAATTGCACCCACAAACTTCTGATCGCAAGACGACTACAATCCCCCCAGTAGCCTATTGATATGCTTTCGACTCACTTTGATCTAAACACAGTCGCTCTTGCTGTATCTTTAAGATTGTTGTCCTGTTAGAAGGAGAACCTCTGCCCCGGTCTCAAGTCTTTTGTAGCCTTTAGCCGCTTTTCTTCCTTGTATTTTGTCCCATTCACCAATCATTTGCTCTGAAATTTACATTTTTTAACACCCAACCGCTGATTCATTCTTCCTAGTGACTGACTTGTCTGTCTTTCAACAACGACTGTCTTCTTGCCTCTCTACCATTAATTGAGGAATGCATGACCAACGGTTGCCCCGTCAACTGATTCTCCCACCTGAGTTTCCGATTTCTGCAGCTCCTCCAGAGTTGACATGGACCTCTTGGCTGCTGCGCTTATTAATGCTCTCTATCCTCAGTCTCAGTGTAGCTGCACGGCTATCTTTTCATTTTCAGATGATTAACAGAGCTCTGTAAGATGTTCAAAGTTTGGGATGTTGTTTTATTACCAAACCAAACTTTATTTAGGGGTAGCAGAGTAGAAGGGGCTGAAGAGCTGAAAAACACTCCTCACTTTCCTTCCACTTCCCAGTAACACATTATGCAGGTCTATCAGTTCAACCCCCCTCCCCCCCCCCCCCCAACAAATATAGTGAAGATTGTGTATGTGACATGAAAAAACCTGATGAGAGATCATGTGCCTGTCATCATCTGCTCGAAGCAAATACAATTTCTCATCAGTTTTCTCACCACAAAGCTGTTTCCAAATAAAGTGCTTAGGATTCCAAACAGCTTCATGGATCAGACATACCTTCAGCATTCATTTCTTTTCTGCCATGGCTCTAATCCAGGCCCAGTTAAAACCATGTGAAACAGTAAATGGGCAGCTTTTTGTGTTCAGGAGAGCTCTGCTAATAAGCGTTCTTCGAAATCAAACCGCTTCCGTAGCCCTCTTAAAATTCTGGCTGCTCCTCACCTTGCTCCGCTAATCCTCCCAAGGCTGTAATAATGGATCCGCATGTGCACATGTGCAGACAACCTCGTGCTCAGACACACACACACACACACACACACACACACACACACACACACACACACACACACACACACACACACACACACACACACACACACACACACACACACGCATGCATGCATGAAAGAAGAGGGGGATGCAACCTGTCTAATGGACGTGCACTCTGTACTCGCTGTCAGCAGCTTGTGCGTGCCACAGCAACATCTGGTCTGCATTGTTTAGTTTGACAAGTCAACACGGGTTGCACACAAAATCATATGTGGTCTCTGAGCCGGATTACTGAGGAGCACACTGGGATCAAGTCTCTAGGTCAGGCGTAAGGACTGGCCAAATGATCAACTCTCAAGTACTCAATCCCTCCTCCTGTTGTGATTATGAGCTCTCACGCTTCTGTTTTAAATAGATAAGGTATACAATTAAATGTAAAATCTGAACTAAAATAAAAATGCGTCATTATATGAGCTGACCTCTGACGTTAATTAAAAATCAGTTGGTTCCTTTCACTTTTATTATTCTAAGATTAGTAAAAGATATGAACTTGTAGCAGCTCTCACACTGTTGTGGGATTTTTCTTTTACGTGATTGTGCGCTGACAAAGTAGCTTAAAATCGTGTCAGAAATGTTTCCTGTACTCTTTGCATTGTATAAGCGTGACACCATTCTGAAATGTGGGCAGTGCCATCCCCATGCTCATTTACCTCAAGTTGTTAGGTTTTGGAAGTTGAAATAACTATTATAAAGGAAGATTAAAAAAAAAAAAACTTATTGCTCAGAAGAAAAGCATGTACATCCTAGATTAGATCATGGTTACAGAATTTTATTTTTGGCTATGAGAAATATATATTATTTACCTATTTGCTCCAATTTTACAAATACAAATGCACCATGAATCTTTTAAAATGTCTTGTTTTGGTACTCTATTAATAACATCCTAAATATACAATATTTGTTCAAATGTATTAAAACGTACTATTTTTGTGAGCAGAAAGTTAAACTTTCTAGGTATAACAATAGATCATAAACTAAGCTTGAAAGCACATATTAGTCATATAACATAACCAAAGTATCCAAAAGCCATGTGATCAATAGAGTTAAACTCAACCTGGACCACAATGCTCTACACACCCTGTATTGCTCCGTAATTCATCCACATCTAATCTACTGTTTAGAAGTATGGGGCAACAATTATAAAAATTCGCTATAGTCACTGTTTTTACTGCAAAAAAGGGCAATATGGATTATGCACAAGGCGGAATAAGGTATTTCGATCGTACAACTTATCTCCTTCTTAAATCAAAATTACTAAAAATGCACGATCTAGTTAAATTTTACAATGTACAGCTCATGTTTAAAGCTTTTTATTACCTGTTACCAGCAAATATTCAAAATCTTTTTTTTCTCATTGAAATCAATCGTATAGTTTCAGACGCTTTGGGAACTTTATGTAGTTCCAAAGGTAAGGACCACCAGGAGATGTTTTTTCAGTGTCCGTTTATGGTGTCAAACAGTGGAACAGTTTGGGAACAGAACTAAAGCAATATAAATTTATTTGTCACTTCAGATTCCTCTATAAACAGTATATCTTGTCACAATATACGTAGAAATAGTTAGCTTTATTAGCGTTTGTGTTGCACGAGTGTTCAGATTGTTGCTATCCCGGTGGTATTTTCCTTACCATTGGTGGTATCTGAGATTCACTGTTGTGTGGTATTCCTTTTTACCATTGTTTGTATTTGTAAATCATTGTTACTTGTGTATAAGTATGTGTAAATATGTATGTGTGGTTTTACATATGTGCATATAATGATAACAGTAGATGGAGTTTTTTTTAGTGGAGGAGTAAAGGAAGCAGCTTTTTGTTGACTTGTGACTGTATTATTTTTGGGGTGAGAGTCAATAAGTTTTACTTCTACCCTCTCCTTTCCGAGCATCTGCATACGTTTTGTTGTGTGGACAGATTTGTGTTAGTTATTTTTTTTCCCTCTATTTAATTGTGCTGCAACATATTACTGTAATATTTTTGGTTGTTTTGTTGTTGGTGCATGACACGCTCAAAACAAACTAAACTAAAACTAAAGAGTATAACCGAAACTGAAGAAGAGCGTCGATAAATTTTAGTCCTAAGTACGTTTTCACTGGTGTGTTGTAAATTTCCGCCTTACACAATCCAACCAGGAATAGCGGCTTTGCTTATGTCTCATGATGTGTTTTTCTGGTCTTTATTGTTGTCGTCTGTAAGGTATGCGGGTACTTTTTGGAAAACCTCTGTGCAGCCTTGCAACTCTGAAAGACGATACTTTCTGATTGGCCGTAGGAGACGCAACCTGCGACCCGACTATGCGGGCCTGTGTCAAATTCTCACAGCATAATAACCTTGAGGAAAAACACCACAGTCTCACACAAAAACGTCTGTCCAAACTGCACAGCTTGCTGTAATCGGAAAGTAACATTTGCTCCTGCTTACTACGGATGTTAAAATGGTCAGCAGGGTGATTGTTACCCTTGTTAATGTTACCAATGTTACCTATAAAGTGTATCAGTAATTTTTATATAGACTACAGGAAAAGTTTACAATAAATGCATGCTAAATGTAGTAGTTTTCAGATAAATTTCCTTCTGTTGAATATTATAACATTTTGCTGTTTTGGTTCATTAAACAGTATCACAAGCTGCTGGTTAATTAATAGGATAGCCAGATGGCAGCATTAGCTTAAGAGTGATTGATGACACTCCTTTAGCTTCCACACACTAGCAGTTTTTCACATCTGAAAACATTTCTAATCAGCCAAATGTGTCTTCCTTGTAAGTGAGGGAATGTTTTGGAAACCGTTGTTTAAGCTCACTGTGCAGCAGTGCACAGCAACAGGTTAAGGAAGCCATTGTCCTACTCCGAGGTTCAGTCAGGGTAAACTTGGGTGACTACCACACTTTCTCTGGTATCTCATTAACAGGACTTTAAACTGTTCCGACATTACAAAGGGACATTTTAGAGTTTTTTGAAACCATAGCTTTTTATAACTTCAGTATACTCTGATACTGGGAAGTAGCTCTGGCCTGCTGAATGATAGATTGGTCGTTTAGGTTGACAAGAAATGTAGTAGAGTTCGAAGCTCCATTGAGCCACAATTTACCTTGAGTTAATTTAGCATTTTGTGTACAATTACCACAGAATGTCACGTTTAGGTGTTAAATATTGTACAATTCTATATTTCAAGAGAAACATATTTAATTGCAGCTGTCATCACACTATCAATGTGGGCAATATTGTACTCCCAAATAACTCTTTGGATGCAAGATTTGATTGGATTATTTTTGCAATGCAAATGATGTGTGCCAACAATATGTTGTTGAATAGATTTTACGGCACACGAAGCCCAAAGTTTAAGTATTTTTAATTGCAGTGGAGGCTGAACGGTGTAATAAAGGAGAAAATTCAATATTCAAGAAAATGTGGTTTAATTGTGATCAAAATCATCATTGTCGTGTTCAACTGTAATGTCAGAATTACATGTTTTCCTGATGTCGTGCAGCCATAATGGCAACCTTGAGTGGCCTTAACAATGAATAAGTGGACAATTCGAATCCCATGATGTCACCTTAACATTTTATCGTTTTAACCAGGAAAGAGTAACGACGTAGTTGTGAAGCGGGGTGCAGGGATGGTCACAAAGCTTTGCAGACCCATCAATTGATAGAACCCGTCTTCTTCCCAGTTTGGGGCTTTTCACACATGTCAAAGCTTTACGGAGCGAGAAATGTGAAAATCTGATCCTGGAAAAGCATGACATTTTAAAGTGGAAAACGTGTACAAAATATTGTAAGCATTAGAAAAAGAGTGACCTTTTCCACATGGATTGAACAGTTAAATGTTTTGTGCCACTTTAATTGAACTTCCTGAATAATATTTTAAATGTAGTTCATTATGTTAAATAACTTCGTCAGACCGCCCCTGTAAGACTCTGGCTACAGTTTTCTCTGTCTTCAACATAAAGTAGCCGAACCTTGCCTGCGGCCGCGTACGTCTTTAAAAGCCAAGCTGGCTGAGTTGAGGTGAAAACAGGAAGAACTGCTCCTGCAAAGTGACGAGGATTCATCAAGACGGGGAGCTTCTTTGATTACATTTGAGCAAAGGCGTCGCAAGCTTTTAGTGTCAGTGAAGTCTGCCTCTCCATGCCTTACCACCTCCTTCTAGGTGGACATCCCACCCCCCCCCCCTCCCTCCACCCCCACCTCGTTTTTTTTTTTTTTTTGTCCTGCACTCTGCTGTTGCCATAGAGATGGGAGCCGCGTGTTGGGTTTCTGCAGAGCTCTGCTTTGGTTTGCAGACAGCGAGCCGATGTATGTCCTCACCCACGATATCGCTGTGTGTATGTGAATGCATGCGTGTGTGGGTGCCGGCGTCTTTGTCTGAGCGGCCGTACGCAACGGAGACGGTGGCAGAAATGATAATTCATTGCTGTATATGGACTCCTGCTTATTAGAATCCGTTCTGAAGCAGTGAGGAAATGTGCGTTGCATTCATTAGCTTGCCATTCTTATTCGGGGCCTGTGATCCATTTGTTGAATATGACTGTTGTGCTCTTTTACAAGAACAACACTGATTCTGCCTATATTTTCTGTCGATGACTTCATCAGAGCTTCTATTCTCAGGAAGAAATATTAACTTTGAAATGTTTCACGCTAGCCTGCAGCTTTTTTAGTGTGACCGTTCCCCCCCCCCCAACACCATTTCTTACCCTAATCTCACATGTGCGCTTGCATACATGTCACATGCATATTCATATTCACACCCTCGCATGCATACTGCGTAGCAAATATCCATTTCATGGCCACGTGGATCTGCACATGCAAGACAAGATATATTTATTCATAAGCTCATTAGAGGAGTGGATTTGCCTGCTGCCATCCATCACACTGTCACCCTTCCTCAACCTGGCACGAACTGACAACGGAGCGGCAGGAGAGGAGTCCATGGGATTTACTCCCCTGGAGCCAGTGATATAGGGAGGATTTACTCCAATAGACAGTCTCTTCCTTGCCACTTTGTGGAGGTGAGATCAGAGACCCTGCAAACAAAGGACATGGTAATCTCCTGCTCACAAAAGTTTCTTCAAAAGTGCATATTCCTGAGTGGCAAAAGGGTCTTTAAAGTGTCAGACTGTGTTTGGCAACTGCATTGGTTTGTCAATAGTTCTTCCTTGTCAATAATTCTTTGTAAGATTTGTCACATGAAAGCACAGATTATCATAATCTGCTCACCACCGTTCCGAATTTGGTGCAGGAGTTTAGAAAGCTTCTTCAAATGATTTAAGAAGTAAAAATAATAACAAAAAACTGCATTGTCATTGCAGACTTCCAACTAGTATTGCTTTGTTTAATGATGTAACAGTTCAAATACAGTGCCCTGCAAAAAGCATTCATACATCTTAGTTGTGAAGTTGCGGAAAAATGATACATGGTTAAAAATGGTGATTAGAATAAGAAAAATAATCTGAAAAGTGTGGCGTGCATCATGTCAACCTCCTATAATCTGACATCAGACTCACCTTGTAAGTGAACAGATTCCATCAGTGTTTCATTTAATCCCAGCATACTCACAGCTGTTCTGCGAAGGCCTCAGAGGTTGGTTAGTGAACATCAGAGAGAAACAGCGTCATGAAGACCAAGGAAGACAGCAGCTGGTCAGGGAAAAGGTGCAGAGTTGTGTTACAACACAATATCCCAAGCTTTGAACATCACACAGAGCTATGTTCAATCCAGCATCTGTAAATGGAAAGAGTACGGCACAACAGCAACCAAATTAAGACATGGACGTCTACCTAATCTGTCCTGTCAGTCAAGGAGAACATTCTACTGATATTAGCCATGAGGCCCATTGTAACTGCAGGATCTCCAGAAATCCATAGCTCAGGTGGAAGAATCTACTGCATTACAACTATTTCTTGTGTGCTGTGCAACTCTGGGCTATAAAGGAACAATAAGTAATAATGACACCTAGTGGTTATAATCCCAACAACACATACATAATGCCTTTCATGAACACCTGCTATTTACTCAACGGTCCGTGAATTTTTACTTCCACAGGACAGATCTATGATGTTGTGTTCTGGTCTACTTCTGGTCCGCTTCTCTTACTGGCTTCCATGTTAGCAGGCTGCTGCTCTTTTACAAAGATAAGATATCAAATGCTGCGCTTTGTTTTGGGAACCCTGGGAACGTTCATATGATTCGCTCAGGAACCAGGAAGTAAACGCAGGCTACACTTTTAACTGAAGTAGTTCTGGACCGTACCTCTAGGTTTGAAAGGAGAAAAATGTGACTAAGACGTTGTTGATGGAGAGGACCGATTGTTTAGAGGGAATGTTGCTTCCATCCTGGGTGACAAATGAGAATTATTTAGGTTGATTTTACAGTAAATATCTTACTTAATGCTCCTTTAAAGAAGAGCAGTAAATTGAACGACATTGTCAAAAGAAAGCCGTGAGAAGCCAAGTTTGTAGTTTATGGAAGTATTTGACATCCCTGTAAAATGGAATCTATGGTACAAAAAAAATAAACTGCACATCACACTTAATACTTCAACCACACTGTGAAACATGGTGTTGGCAGCATCATTCTGTCAGTTTGTTTAACTTTTGCAGGATACAAGGAAACTGGTCAGATTTGATGGGACAATGGGCGGAGCCTAATTCAGGGCACATCTGGAAGAAAGTCGCCATTGTAATTTGCAAATTGATAGAAGTAGCAAAAAACTTTTGACTGGAGCAAAAGCTTACCTTCCAGCAGAACAGCCAGCCTAAACATACTGCTAGAGCTATAATACAAAGGTTTAGCTCAAAGCATATCCACGTCTTAAAATGACCCAGAGCTGGTAGAAACATGCCTCAAAAGACATGCAGCAATTTGTGCAGTATCAGTAAGATTGAATACAAATGCATGGTCATTTTTGTGTAAAAAAAAGAAAGTGCCCTTCTTTTCTTTTATAACATTATGCATTTTGTTATGTTGGTGTTTAATAAAATTGAAGTTTGTTGTTGTAATGCTGCAGAATGGGGAGAAGCTGAAGTCGTTAATACACTGTCTCAGGCACTGAATGTCTGAGAGGTGTGCTGTGCAGGTCTTAGGTTATAAGTTTATGCTAGTCTGGAAACACTCTCTGTTAACATATTGCTAATTGCAATTTCTGTACAATTGTTTAATTCCCAGTGGTTGAAATTGAATAAAGAAGCTTTGCTGCAAACAAATGGACAAATGGACCCCGCCATTTTGTGACCAGAGACTGAAAATTTCAAAGCAAGAAGGATGTTTTGGAACAAATAGAAATAAAAGAAACTTCAGAGCCTTAAAACTGATTACGTTGCAAGCTGCTTGTTGAACAACAAAATTAATTAATTACTTCCCTAAAAGCTAATACAGGTGTTAAAACTGACACCTGTACTTCTGATGCTGGCCAATGCAAACCTGTTGGACAGGTAGAAAAACGTCGAGCCTTTCGCAAGTGACGGCGACCATGATGGCAGTCGATCTGGTAATGAAAAAAACTGGATCTACTTCTTCTTCCTCTGGCTGTCAGCTGAACTCTCTCTGTGGCATCTGTGCTGGCTCGCTTCCTGGATGTAGTCGATTAACAGACTTCCCTCCCGTCCATACCAGGACAGTATTAACGCTTCAAGAATGGCAGAGGACACTTCTTCACATAGAGCTGAGGCGTGTCATCCACGAAGATGGCAGGTTTATCTTTAAGACTTTGTATTCCCAAATTAGTCAGGATTCCAGCATATTCAAGTTTAAGAAGAAGAAACAGTTATTAGTATTTAAGGTAAACCTGGTCTGAAATCTTTGCTATGCTTGTGACGAGGACTGTTTCTTTTATAGTAGTTTGTTTAGATGGTTTCTGTTTTTAAATATCTAAATGGTGCAAATTTCTGTATGAACCTTGTATTTACCTGTCCACTGTCATTTTGGAGGTCCTCGCTATGGTTTCTAACAATGGGAAACATTGATTGGTATCCTTTTCATGCTTTGGTATTCAGGATTTTTTTAAAGTGAGGTTTTATCAAAGGCTAACAGGAGGTAGTGTCTTACAAGCTGTAGATAACTATTGCTATCTTCCTTTAGTTTAAATTCAGGTTAATTGGTTTTGAAGGCTGAAGCTAAACGCTCACCCAGAATGGGCCCGCGCAGAGTGGACATTACCATCTTAAAACTCAACTCAAAAACAAGATAAAGGTATGCACAAACCTTGTTTTATGACACTAAACAGTTGTCATTCTTCCACTGAGCAGTTATTTACACAGAAGTGTTTTACAATGCAAATAAAAGTTGGAGCAGTGCAACACCAAAGAGAAAGTTGCTGTTGAAAGAAAAGGTTTTACCAGTGGAACATCACCGTATTACCATCCACTGGGGTTTTTAAGCTCTTGTTTGGATATTTGCATTCACGCAGCAGAGCATTGCGTAGTGCAGCTTGAAGAGGGCTGTTCGTCCAGCTAAAAACAGCTAGCGTTAGCTTATCTTGTCCAGGAGGTTAATAGCTGTGCTGATGCATGTTCAAGAGCTTTACTGACCTTTCTATGTTGCTCTCAAACACCCGTGTCGTGTTGGCCGTTACACTCAATGCGAAACGGTCTAATTTCAGAGTAATTTTGACAAATTGTTACACTGAAATGAGTTGGCGAGAACCCTGAAAGCATCCTGCCCAGTGTTGTCACCAATTATAAATCTGACCCATCTGGAAGGTTGACTTTCCAATGCAAAAAGTGTGCATGCTTATAGTGAAATAATGAAAGTCTGCAGCCTTGTAATAGGGGTCGATAATATCGACATACAATTATATCTATTTTCAGCAGAGCATATACTCTGTGATCATCAGTGTCTTCTGATTTAGCTTATATTTATAAAGAAGGCACGGCTCGCTATCCATTCATTACATGCAGGCACGTTATCCCAACATTAAATGTAACATGAAGCCCAATTGGGAGTGCTGAGGAGCTTATTCAAGCAGTCATTGTTCATCGAACATATGTTTGAGCTGCTGCTCATGACTTCCTTCTCACTGCACTCTGGCTGAGCGCTGCGCTGCTGCACCGGATTGCTTCGGACATGTGCACTCACCCATAATGGTTAACAGTTGCAGTGTACAGTACATAATCTATTTTAAAACCCTTGATTAACCAGATTAGTCGATTAGGAGCAAATTATGCTGAGCTGTTACCTGTCTTGAAACGCCCATACAAAGAAAGAGAAGAAAATGTTGAAAATAGACATTTTTACGTCAAGGGTAGTTGGTATGATCTGTTGATATGATCTGAACTATTTACACAGTTTTACCTGTTTTAGTTATGTTTTTCTTTATTTTTATCAGGGACTAAATCAAAATCTTAGATACTAGAGGCACAAAGCGACATTCAGCTAATCACAGGATTTAAGATTTTATAGAAAACGAAAAATCATCTTTTTTTGTTTGTTTTTACAGGATCATTCAGTCCAAGTTTGACTTCTTTAAATCAAACCGTTTTCAAGCTGCACCCATCTAATGTTGTTTCTTCAGTCACAAACAATTTTATTACATTTCTGTTCAGTATCAAGTTCAGGTTTGCTCTGTCTTGGATTTTAGAAATGAGCAAATGCTGTGGAAATTCTTTTTGTGTTTTCTTAAATACAAAAAGGTTTAGCATCCGTGGTCTAGTGGGCCATACATCTATATAGTCTATAGTCTGTTAATGCCAAACACCCGATTATGTCACCACTATGTGTCACCATGGGGATGGTGTGTTCAGGATGATGTGCAGACAGTGTTACTTTTCCACCACATGTAGCATTATGCATATAGAATACCTAATGATGCCCTGGGCATTGAGCCATATCACACGTATCAAACACTTCCAGTTTAGATTTGAAGCTACAAATCCAACATCAGCATCAGAGTCTGTAGCTAACTTCAGTGTGAGGATTTTATTTTTCTTAGCAAAACCTTTCTTGTCTTGTCTGTCACTTTCTGACCTTGTTTCATACCTGCCACCCTGGTTGCTGCTACATAAATGATTCCAAACTGGCTGTAAGCTCCTCCAAGAATGTTTTAACCCCAAGAAGTCGTGCTAGCAGCAATGCGGGTAAATAAGAACAGAATCAGAATATTTCTCCCAGCCTTCCTGTCTTGAGCTGTCAGTAATTACTTACATTACAAGGTACAAAATAAGGTTTTACTGTTTCAAAATAAAGAATACAAAGATTACAGAGTTGACATTTAAAACTGTCTTGAGCATATTATTTTAGTGATTAGCATAGCAAGCATTACAAACTAGTTGTGTTGATGTTTATTCCCTAAAGAATGGAGATCCTTTCCTCTACTCTGAGATTGTCATTGGGCTACCAACGTTCCAATAAGTCCCACCCATGAAATAGATTATTGAACAGGGGTCACCAACAAGATGCCCGCGGGCTCCAGGTAGCCCCCAAGGACCACATGTGGTGCCCCCGAGCCTGTTCTAAAAATAGCATAACCATCCAGTGAGCTGCATCTAAAATGTTATTTCACGCCGTTGCTCTTCCTTTGTAATCACACTTGCATTTAAATAATTTATAAATTACCTTATCTAAAAATAAAGCATAAACATGTGTTTATTTCACATAAAGTTAAGATGCACTCTGCCTCTTGTAGTTCAAAGGTCAGTACTGGTAGCCCTTCGTATGACACAGTACCAATGAAGTAGCTCTCAGTTTCAAAAAGGTTGGTGACCCCTGTTATAGATAATACTTTAATGTCCCCATAGGGGAAATTTGTCTTGGACTACATGTGGTAAAAAGATTAAAAAATCTAATAAAATAAAAACTGACACCATAAAATACAATAAATAAAATAAATCAGATACACATGTTACACATTACACCACAGTACGTGCAGAAACAAAAACATGTACTGCACGATAAAAACGTAACAAATACACCAGACTGCATATATACCAAGAACCAACACAGCAAACCAAATCATCAAAGCAGCCTTCATACATTCACACACTATATGCCTACATTGGTTATTAATCTGATTCAGGTAGGGATAAATTAATATTTATATCTAATAAGATTGAAATGGGCACTCTATACATCTTGCCAGAAGGTAGCAATTCGTATTGTGAATAGAGGATATGAGTGGGATCAGACCGTGCTCTCTGTGTGAGCCTGAGAACGGACTCCTTGTAAATCGACTGCAGGGAGGAATTATCAGTCCTCCCTATGACCCTCATTGCCGTCTTGACCAGATGATTAAGCTTAGACTTGAACTGCACAGAGAGATTACCAAACCATGTTGACATTCCGTATCTGATAAAATAAAAACATAATCCTCTGGTCAACCCCAAAGACCCCGAGTCTGTGTAAGAAATGCAGTCTCTGCTGTAATCGGGAGCACAACTTATTAACATGGACGTTCCCATCTAAACTGGTTATCTAGGTGAACACCCAGACATCTATAAGAACAGACCTGGTTGATTTGATGACACAGCAAAGTTGCTGTACTCTGTTAAGGCTTTTTGTTACCTGCTGTAAGTCTTGCTCTCGCTCACAGCCTGAAGGAGCTGCAGACACGTTGTCAAAAATAGTTTCCTTTAAATTAGCTACGCTAAGTTTTTGTTCTTCAAACCCGACTGAAAACCGCTTGCTTTGGGGGTCTTCCTTCTTCTCACTAAAGAGTGTAGTTGTTACTGTGACCTGGTATTGTAATGATCGTACTTGGAGAACCCGATATTCAAGCCGACAGAGAAGATATATGTTCTAAAAAGTTTATTGGCAGTAGTCTAGACGGTGGCTGACAGGGCAGGTAGTGGTTGTAACGGCCGATGAATGTAGAAGGTAGGAGTTGACCATGTGAAAATGGCAGAGACCAGGTGATGATGGCTGAGATAGACTGACCAGGTGATGGTGACGGCTCAGAGCCAATGCAGATGAGTCTCCAAGGAAAGCAGAGCAAGCACTGGATCCTCAGAGGAAAACACGGAAGAAGCAGGCAGTGCACACAATCACCAGAAAGCGGGTCTAGTCAGGGCAGGGATAGCACAGGAATGCAGTATCAACAGGCACCGAACACAGAGGAGTAGAGGGAGGTTCTGGCACTGACGGACTGTGATAGGCAAGTATATGTAGGTGGAGTCCCAGGTAGAATGACTTGATGATAATTAGTCAGTGGCAGGTGGAGCTGAATAAAAACTCAAAACGAAGGATTTAGTTCAATTCCAAACACTTTTATTTATGCATAAGGCAAAACATTATCAGTTACCACCTGCCATCCAAGGTATGTTTACTCTGAATGAGGATAGTAACAGATAGTAACATTGGATTTTAAACATTTATCTGCCAGAACCACACTTAATATTTCTGTCGCTGGAGTAAAACAGTGGAACGGACAGGAGCATGGCCTTAAAGACTGTTCAAGTATTTCACTATTTCAATTTAAGCATAAGAAAAAAAATATGAAAATGTATAAAATGGATTATAAAAGTGTCTAGAATGTATAATTATATTTGTCAAAACCATGCTAATGGCATGATGTGCCATTCTTTGTTTATTTTGAACTAAGAAGGGGGTAGGGTTCATAAAACGTGTTTTTCAACCTACTCCTGTTCTTACATGGTATGACATGTTTTTGTTTACAACTGAGACCTTGTTTTGTGTAATAATAATTTAAATGCATTACCGTGAAAAGAACAAATAAAATGAATGAATGAATGAATTAATATGGCGAGTAAATAGTGACTAGAAGCTGAGAGGAGTGTGGAGCATGCAGAAAGGTCCATCAGCCCAAAGCACAAAAGGGCCCAATTCATGACAGGTTCGGTGAAGTTTACTGATCAAATAATAGTCTAATTTATTTTCAACCATCCAGTCACTGGTCAGGGCCAATCATCAGGTTCTAGTGCATCTCTATATGTTTTCTGTCTTGGGAACGTTTTTCAAAACACTGGCAATAGTTTCTAGATTGCCCCTAAAAAGTTGTTTCACAAACTAGGGAAAAAACACTGAATAAAGTCGATGGTTGCTGCTACAACCATCAATAACGGTTTCCGAGCTCTTTTTTTTGTTCTCTTTCTTGCGTCACGGCCACCGCCGACATCTTTTTCTGCTGTAAATTTCCCCATTTGACGCTTCAGATTTGTGCTGGTGCTGGACGTCACTGGTGTTCTTGTCCATTAAGCGCGTCTTTCCAGGAACATTTCTCTGCGCTGTGAGGTAAACGCTGGCCAGGGTACATGGTGCATGTAGGTATTTTTAGATTTCATCAGTGGGCTGATGTTATGTGAGGGTGATGCTGGTTTCTCTCGCACCCGTTTCCTGATTGCCCATGCTCCATGTTTACTCATGCTTGAGCTTTATCTCACTCAAGGCCAAACAAAGCTTCACAGAAAAGCCTGCAGGATGTTGTCATTTTATCAGTGTGCTTCTCAAAGTTCATAAGTTCTCTGTCCCCCCCCCCCCGTCCTGTCCCTGTCACTCCTCTCTTTCTTGTCCTCCACCATCTCCCTGTTGTGTGTGTGTGTGTGTGTGTGTGTTGTCTCCTTCTCTTTGTGCGTGTGTGTGTGTGTGTTTGTGTGCTTTTCTGCTCCCAGCCCCACTGCGGAAAGCAAAGTATGTGGAGAGCCCTCGCATTCCACAATCAGAGCTTGGCTCCCCTACACACACCTCTGCCGCTGCCAAGAATACAGACCTGGACACATACTGCCCTGGTAAGTTTTTTTGGCCAGCTCATCCCTCGTCTCATGGTGTTTCTGCATGTTGTGTAAATACCCTTTCAGGGGCGCAAAGGGAGAAAGAGGGGAACTTATCAGTTTGACGGATTTTCTGCCGGTTGCTCTGAGATGCAAACATGGCTAAGATCATTAATCAGATAGGTTTGCTCGTGCCCACCCTCGCTGCCTCCTCCCCTGTGTGCCACTTTAATCCTCCCTTGCTGCTTTCTCGGAGCTCATTTGAGTGCCGCCGCCGTTTTTTGTTAACTTCACCGCCGGCTTGTTGCTCGTTAATCCTGCTGACGGTCCGGCTTCCTATCACCCCCACACGCCCACTGCCACCAACAGCCCTGTCAACCCGTTCTCAGTCAGGATGGACATTAAAGCAGCTCTCTGGAGGACAGCTCTCTGGTATATATCTGCTTTCTTGTCTCGCGGTCTTGGCCCGCGCTCTCGTGTCTTGTTGACTCAACCTCTGGTGGGCTTGTGGACCTCAGCACCTCGGGCCACAACTTAATACGTGAGTGGAGCAGCTATGGGGGGCCTCAGGGCTTAACTTGTGTGGTTTAGGGAAGAAAAAAAAAGGTTGAGAGAGCGGTACCTGCCTTCTCCGTCTGCCGGCCTCTTCTGTTCAGTTTCTACCCAGTGGGAATTCTAAGTATGTAATCTATCCTGGTGCATAATATAATTAGATTTTTAAATCACCAGAGAAATATGAATATCTGTATTTTTTTTTTTTTGTATTTGTTGCATGGCTTGTATAGCTCTTGACCCTCTCTATATTTTTGCATCGTTCCTGTGAAACAGACTGTGACATATGAGCTTTGAGCTGACAAGAGCTGCTGTGAGATGTGACATGTCAGGGAAGAAATGGTCCTCTGCGCTACAATCGGCAGAGGAAGCGCTTGATTACATTCAGGAATTCTCTGCGTGTGTGGAGTAATAACTCAAGCTGAAAAGCAGCCGGGAGGGCCGAGATGAGTTTTTTTTTTTTTCTTTTTTCAAGGGTGAGTACTCGTACCTCCCAGGTGGACAGATGGAGGTCTGAGCTCTTAACAAGGCCTCCCTGGCATATGTAACAGCAGGGCAGTGACTTAAACACTTGATTGCTTGCCAGTCCGCACTCTGCTGCAGCCGACGCTGATTCTGACATTGACTGTCGCCTGGAGGAGTGCAGGTATCAGGTGATTTTTATTTTTATTTTTTATGGCCTACAAAGAAAAAAGAAACATTTGTGGGCTCATAAATATTGGGAATATTTTTGCGAGATAGCTTGTAAAATTCCCCACAAGCAATCCATCATTTGTAATGGATGGGGAGTAGTCATGATGATGTTAGAGAAAAGCCTCTAACAGTCTGGAACAGCTTCAGACTACTGATAGAATCCTCTATGGTCCTTGCATACTGTATGTTTTTATTATGTAGTGGCACATGATAAGATATACTGTTAAGTATCTATGTAGAACCACTTCAAAAGAGTGGTCATCTCAAAACGCTAACAAACAGCTCCGCCACATACCAAATGTGCTCTTGTTAATTGAGATTTCATGAATGTGGGGGCCTTTTTAATACAGTTTAGTCATTTTCACGTTCAAGAAAGCAATTTGAGAAGATTTGAGCTTTGTGACCTTCGTGCTGGAAGTAGCCATCAGACGATAGGCACACTGTGGTCATGAGGGGATGGACATGATCAGCAACAACAGGATGTGGCATTCAAATAATGCTCAGCTGGTAGGAAGGCTCAAAAGGGCCCAGAAAATCCCTCACACCATTATACCACAACCACCAGCAGCCTGAACCATTGATGTAAGGCAGGATGGATTCATGTTTTCATGGTGTTTGCTCCAAATTCTGACCCTACCATCTGAACGTAGCAGCTGATCGAGACTCGTCAGTACAGGGAAAAATTTGCCAACTTGTTATTGTCTAATTTTGGCGAGCCTGTGCAACTTGTAGCCTTTACGTTTCCTATTCATTCCAGAAAGAAATAGCATCTCAGTTGTTTTTTTTAACAATGTAGTACATCTGCCGGAAGAGTTATGTATTGAAAAAGGGTATCCCGCATACCTTTGCATTTTCATACATTCAACTGCATATTTTCTTTTTCTCCGACCACTCACTGTAAAGATAAAGATTATTGTGCATGAGAGTCCCAGCAGATGAGCAACTTCTGAATTTCTCAGACCAGCTTGTCTGGCACTAACATCTATGACACGTTAAAGGTCAATGATATCCACTTTCTTCCTCTTTCTGATGCTCTGTTTGAACTTCAGCAATTTGCCTTCCCCACATTTAGATGCCTAAATGCATTGAGTTACTGCAGTGGTATGTACTGAATCACTATTTACGTTAAACAATTAAACAGGTGCACCAAATACAGTGGCTGGTAAATGTATATCAAAACTCAGTAAGACTCAGTAGATCATCACAAAATGCCAAGTATTAAAAAAAATCTAAATATCTAATTTTGGACCCTGTTTAAGGGTCTTTCTGGTGCTTATTTTATACACCATTCTGTTGCCTAGAATAGTAGATTCAGCATATTTCTGCAAATAACATCACACAATTGAATAAGTACCAACAAGAAATACCGTGGTTTTATTTAATATCATGAGATCTTGTCCCAGAATAGTATGTGGACTCCTTTCATAAGCACTCCCAGGTCACGCTGACAGCAGAACTCTACAGTGTGGAAACTGTTACTGGAAGAATACTTAAACTTAGCCATTTACATTATAGGTGACGTGTTTTAAAAAACAAGTGGAATGAACCACAGCGATATAAGAAGCAAATTAAAAGGAACTCTGTTTTCTACTACATGTCTAGGCACATCTGTGGCGAGTGAGAGTGAGGCTTTTAAGAGAGAACAGGAAGGCTGTGAAGAGTAGAGCAACGTTCTGCTATTGGATCTTAAAATATGAACTCCCTAGTCAATTGGTCTTCTGACACAGACAATACTTGCACTACCAACTCCCCTGTATGTACAACTCGGTCCTCCAACTCATTCCAAGGAGATTACAGAAGCAGTCTCATCAAGTACTCCACACAAAACAAGCAATAGCCGCTAATGACCCAGAAAAGTGACGGGTGGGTGGTTGATTTGCATCTGAGTTGGAATGCGCCTAGGAAGATGGGCCTCCGTTTGCTTAAAAACAGCAGCACTCCAACTACAGGTTGCTCAGGTGCGAGTTGGCAGATTTGAAAAACGCTGAGAGGAAGTCTGGTTGCCTCCGATTTAAGCATGTTTGCAGCTGACAAGAGCTTAGAAAGCTTTAGCAAAATCAATACAGGACACTTTTGCAAATACTTACATTTTAAAGCGTCAGTAATCGTACAAATCTAAATGATGAAGCCGATTGAGAAAACTAAACAGTTTATTTATTTGAAAATTACAAAACAGCTTTTTTTGTATGAATAAAAACGCCATAAAATTGTGTTGTCTGAACAAATTATGTGTCTGCAACATTGCTTTGTTCATTGATTCCTAATTTTGTCCATAAATGTGTTAAGATTAAGGCCTCCGTGGCATATGTAACAGCAGGGCAACCTCATGGTCATCAGATCATTAACACTTAAGATCCTGGTGCTGCTTGCTCCTGTGTTTTTACATATAAAACACCTGAATTGGTTTTGCACAGGTAAGATCAGAGGTATGCTCATCAGGAATGTGAGATTCCCTCATCTAAACTCATGATCTGTCTTCCATTACCTGGTTGTGCGGTATCTGTGCTCGCGGTGGATTTTCTGCCTTTTTTTTTTACCCAAAATGGAGTTCTTATCTTCTTATTTCTATGTTGTTTGGGGCTGTGTTCACCCTTAAACAGATTTTTATATCTTAATGAACAAAAATATTTATTCCAATGATTTAGATGAAATTAAGAGCCAGCGTTTTTTCCCCCCTCTATCTATTCCCCCCACCTACTACCTGGGCCTATTAATACCCTGTCTTGTGCTGTCCAGTCCCCCCGCCTGCATCACACATGCTTCTCTCTGGCTTTTCTCAGTGCAAGGAGGGGGGGGGCAGATCTGTGCACGGCCGGACAGAAACAGATGCGCTCATGCACCGAAATGCATTCCTAGCTGCGTGCAAAGATAGTTGCTATGGCAACCATCTGTCTCCTTCGCAGCTCTGGAATCCGATAGCGAGGAGAAGAGTGTGTTTATGTTGGTGGGCTGGTTCAAGGAAAAAAAAAATTGCTGTTTTATGCTTGATATATGTTTATTTTATTTGCCTTTTTTTTATCATTAGTCTCTTTGATGAGAAACGCCTGAATCTTCTTAAGGATGCGCGCTCCATTCCAACGTGCTGTCAACACGCTTTGAAGTGATGTAGATGCTTGTTGTCACAGAATTCAGTAAGAGGCAAGCTCATATGATTGTAATTTGTATTTCAAGAGCAAAACATAGGAAGTGGAAATGGAAAGAAATCAACATACAGCCCCTGCGTTATGGTAATGAAACGCTATTGAAAGCAGCTCATTTGTATTAGTTTCAAGTAGACTGTGCGACATGTTTTTTTTGTTTTTGTTTTTTTTTCTTCCTTTTTCCGTTTTTGATTTGATGTGACAGCTCAGTGTTTGCAGTCCCCTGTGGAAAACTGGGTCCCGACATATGTTTGCTGCTGGTATTTTGGAGGGTTTAAGTATGTACAAAAGGCTTGCCTGTGTTTATCTTACTGGGAGTTGCTGTGAGCTCAGGCACCCAGATTAGAGATTTTGCTACCGCATCAAACAGGACATAGGCACACTGGTCGGCCAGCAGCTGGCTGTGACGGAGATGCTGTGATAAAAAAAAAAGGAACTTTCAACGGGAAGTGAGGCAAATGAAGCTACAGTCATAAATTCTGCAATATAGACTAAGTGATATAGAGGCGGAACGAGATGGACAGAGCTGCTGTTTGATCTCGCTCAGAGCAACAAGCCACCCCCCCAGGAGCAGTTGACTAATCACTGCTAATGTATTCAGTGCTCACTACTTGTAGTCTGTCAACTGGGAAGCCATCACTGCCTCCATGTGTAGACGCTGGCATGCAGCGACAGCAGCTATTGCATAAAAATACACGTTTATTAGTATAGTGCAGCGAGAACGGCCTTATGTCCTAAAAAAGGTACAGAATTCATTGCTGATGGCTGATTGGATACTTGTTTCATGTTTTAACATTGGCAGCACCACTTTGTGTTATGTTTGATTATATGGGAAGGGCTCTCTAAAATATCATCTGATTGATTGATTGATTGATTGATTGATTGATTGATTGATTGATTGATTGATTGATTGAAGGTGTTGTTCCAGCAGTGGACGTGACTGAGCAGTGTCTTTTACAGCAGTGTTCAACCAATTTGGCCTTTTCCGTGGCTGACGCAATGTTTAACATTCAGGATGAGTTATGGTCTTATTTTATTTAGGTGTTTGTTTTATGGTTTTTATTCATTCTGGGGAAAAAAGAAGACCTTGGATCAGAACGTTGCCAGTTTCTTTTGGATGTGAAGTACAGTGGAAGGTTGAGGTGTGCTGGTTTAAACAGCGGCTTGTTGTTTTCCTTCTGTCACCCCATTTTCTGGTGCTGGAGACATAATCATGTTTCTCAATATTATTTAGCTCCCATCCTACACTGTCACAGTCAGAAAAATATAGGTTTATACATACAATATTTGCATATAACTGTGGCATTTTGTTGCTGTTAAGGTATTCTTAGACATCTGTTTGCTCACATTGTCTTACTGCACAAGCTACAAGCATAACCTCTGAGAGGAGCAGACATCAAACGCATTAGCTGATTAATGTGCACAAAGCTAGATGCACTTATTTTTTACAGTAATTCACTCCTATCCCTGCCATCTTATTCAAACTATGTGCTGTAAACAGGTCAGCATCAGCTCCAGCTGAGGGTAATCGCGCTTTTCCAACATCAAGTTTCACCGTGTTTGTTATTAGCAGTTGAGTCTGCGAGCATCCAGCGGATGAAACAAAAACAAGGAAGTGTGTACAAACGCTTCCGCGCCACAGCGGTGTGTGTGCAAGACGGAGTGCAGAGCTTAAGAAGAGACGTTTTCTGCTCTGTTTGAACCCCTCTTTTGTCCCCACGCGTTGACATCCACCCAGATTTGACGCCAAAGTAGTGAAGCGACCAGCATGTGCTCTGGCTCACACACAACCATGAAGCGAAGATCACGTAGGTGTCATGCACAGCAGACATGTTGAAACATGACCGTCCTGGTTGTTCTCCAAAAGGAAAAAAGGTTTTTAACTTTGAACTTCATAAACACTTAATGATTTTGTTCTGAGACCAGGTGCAGGTCAGAAACTATGGCTAATGACAGATAACTTGCAAAAAGCTCTGAAATGAAACGCTTTGTTCTCTAAGAAATCTCTTGACATTCAACCAAAAATGATCCTTTCACAGATGGTTATTCCAAATGTTAGCAGACACACTGATGACAACTGTCCTATTTGACAATTAGATTCAATATAATTCAGTATATTCGATCACGTTTAGCAAGGAGATAGCAGTGGGGAAAAAAAAAAAAAAACTTCTCTTAAACCCATTTGTTCTGGTCTGAAGGCCTCTGTAGTGCCCCCAAGAGGATAAATACTCTAGGTGCTGGATGGTGTGAGCCTTTCTGTCACAATGCCTCCTGTAAATGTGCTAATCAGCTGGAAGTGGGACACCCAATAAATGTGCTGGGCAGTTTTCACCACCCTCTGGTCCGCAACAGAGCAATTCCCATGCCCAGCTGTCATACAGGAGGTTAGGATGCTCTCACTGGTGCAGCGGTAGAAGTTCACCAGGATGCCTGAAGGGAGGTGGCGTCCCCTCAGCCTATAGGAAAAATAGGGGCTGGGGATCCTTCTTGACCAAGTTGGAGCAGTGGGATGTCCAGGTGAGGTCACGTGGGAGGTGGGTGCCAGAGACTTTGAAGCTGGGCACACGCTCCACCATCACGCCATAGCTGTGTATAGGTGAATGAATTCCAGCATTGATGATTTCAATGGGAATGATAGCAAATCTGGAAAGTCCATGAGATCAGTTCATAATTTTTTCCTTATGGTGATCATTTTACCTAATAATTTATTTTTTTAGTAAATACGCTCTGTATTTTTTTTAGTCTGTTTTAACATTAACCTAGGAGGTATATCCTGCTAGTATTTCAGCCTGTATTCGTGTACGTAACAAAGCAGCATCAAAGCTCCTATGTGATTACCCTATTTTGTACCTAATGTGTTCTGTGATTACCTCATTATTCACTGCTGCTGTGTGTTTTTATTGAAACTCTGCAGCGTGTCACTTTCATTTGACTCAAAGGTTTTTTTCCCCCCCTCCTTCAGAAGGTGCCTACCTCGCTTACTCGCTTAGAGGGACTTAGAGTCAATCTAATGAGGCTCCTGTCCATAAGAGAATGGACAGGGGAGGCCAGGCTTTAGATTGCCTGCCCGACCGTGTGTCTTTGAGCTGATGAGTGAGAGACCACTGGCTTTAGGGGAGCTGTCTGCCTCCAAAGAGGTGCTTTGGTGGCTCGGATTGTCTCACAGTTGTCAGTTAGAGCTTAATCTGGCTACCTGTCTGTCCGGTCGGACCCGCTTCGTGGTGAAAAGTGTTTAATAAAACCGGTCCTGCCAGGAGCCGTCTTTGTGCTAACTGCTGTTTATTTAAACACTAGCCGTCCAGATCCGTCGGTTTAAATGTCATTAATGTCGGGACTGATTCAGAGGGCAATATGTCGAATTAGTGGCCAATAGTTGCTGTTTCTCCCGAGCAGGAAAGTAATTACCAAAACGGCCTGCCCTGAAAGTGACGGTGCTGTGAACGGCAGCAAATTGAACCGAAGTAGATCCAGCCGGCTCCTCCAGGCAACGATAGCCAGGTGTTACTGGAAAACATGATACTGCCAGAGAGGGTTTGTTATGGGTGAAGAGTAACCAGGCAACCAGGTGACAAGATGAGGTCATTAAAGGACAATAAACACTGTGGGCTCTGAATGTTTGTAGGTGGCTTTATCATAATGCGGGCTCAACCTGCTGTTTTTCTTTGCTCTGTTTAGCGCTTCCACACTCCATAAATAGGACGGAGATGTGTGTGCTTACAACACACCCACTTTGTCTTGAAACACCTCTCTCTCTCTCTCTCTCTCTCTCTCTCTCTCTCTCTCTCTCTCTCTGTCTCTCACTCTCTCACGTACACACACTCACAGGTAAAGGGTGTTTCTCATTACGTCACTCACTCACTCTGCAGTGGAGATGAGTGGTGCGGAAGCAGCTGTCGTCATTTCGGACGGCGTTCCGCCATTCATTGTGAAAAGCGTGGTTTTTCAACACAGCTGGGAACGAGCCTTGTTGCGGCTGAAGGGATTTTTTGGAGTTTATGTAAGCGGAAGGCGTCCAGCTGTTGAGGAATGTGTTTGTAATGCGCCGCTCTGAGCTACGGCAAAACTCAGGTGCGGCAGGGTGTTTCATTTGTTTTCCTGTGTGCAGGTGTTGAGTGTCTAGTGTCCAGGTCTCTGCTGTGTTTTACCGAGGAGGATCACTGTCACGAGTTCTTTCTTTTTTTTTTTTTTTCGTCCAGTTGTTTGAATAGGATAGAGATGTGAAACTGAAAGCTTTGTTTTATGGTTAAAAAAAAAAACTCTCCTATTTCTGCTCACCACTTGTACATCTCTGTTTTCTGCTATTCCTTCTTTCTCCTCCTCCTCCTCCTCCTTTTGTCTATCTACCTCTGCAGGGGAGTCAAGCCATGAGCTGGGCCCCCCTCCGTCGGTGGATGAGGCAGCCAACACATTGATGACGCGACTGGGTTTCCTTCTGGGAGACAAAGTGAGCGAGGGTCCAGCTGGGACACAGTACAGCATGGAGGAACCCGAGGCGAGACAGGTAACCTTTTCCTATTCTTTGAAGGGGTGATTGTGGGTTCTTTTGCATTACATTAGTATAGGTATTACATCTCAATAAATTAGAATACAATGAAAAAGTACATTTACTTAAGCAATTCAAGTCAAACGGTCCCCTGCTATATATGTATTTATTAAATACAAAGTGACATATCTGTATCAGCTTCTCCAAATCTGGTTTCTGAAATTAGTTGTACATTTGAGCAATTAAAGATATTTAATACAGAAATTTGGTGATGTGACCTACACAATCATGGGAAAGACTGCTGACGTGACAGTTTTCTAGGAGTCAGTTTTTTGGACCCTCTAGTAGGAGGATAAGTCACTAACGGTCATTGTTTTAAGAAGGTGGTTGTTCACAGAGCGCTGTGTCCAAGCATAGCAATGGAAAGTTGAGTGGAAGGAAAACGTTCACAAGCAAGGGGACAACAGCAGTCTGGAGAGGATTGTGAAACTAAGCATATTTAAGAATTTGAAGAAGATTTACAAATTGTGGACTGTGACCTCATACAGGTCCAGAAGACCTCTCCGGCCTTTGAAAATAAAGACCTAGCATTGTTAGCATAGCATTGTGGGGGAAAAAAAGCACAAGCTATGGCTCATAGATTTTAGGTTAGAATTTTTAAATACTCCGCCTTACACTTTGTTCTCAGTGTTATTTGCTCACAATGATCCGTGGAAAATGCTTTTGAGATACAGATTTTTGAGTTTTACTATAATCCTGCTACATTTAAAGACTTCTGTAGTTTGGGGAGAAGATTAGGAGTATGTCACAACCTAAGTGGGTGATACAGAATAAACATTTCTGGCTAAAAGATATCTTTTGGTCCCACAGCCGCTATATGTATCATACCCAGCTGCTTCTCTGACTTGACCAAAAACGTCTCATCATTACGCTGCAGGGAGTTCATGTTCTCCATGCCGGTGTATACTGTACCACTCTCGGATTCCCTGCACATGGAGATCGATGCACTTGGCTCCTAGCAAGCGAGAAAAACACACACCTCCAAATTGTGCCTAGGCTTGGTTGTGCTGGTTCCTGGGAGAGCAATTGAAGTTTAAACACAAAATGTTCCTCCCACGCTGTTAATAATGAAGACTCAGTTTGGTGTATAATGACTTGGCGGAAACACTGTTGTAGGATGGCCAGTAAAGCAGCAGGGGAAACCCTATTTTGGGAGTATTAAGAAGATCGTTTTGTTTACACAATAAAATTGGGTTTTTGAATTTTGTCTCAATCCAGCTAACAATCAAAGACGAGGGTAGGTCGAGGTGACTGTAGGGAGCACATCAGAATCAAAGTGGTTAATTAGCATGGGCTATGTCTTGCGCAACAACTGCTTCAAAATGTTTAGTGGCAACGCCGAGCGCAGAACTGAGCCAAAGCTGGTGTGAGTTGACAGTTACTACCATTGCTTGCCTCTTTTTAACCAGGTCGGAAATAATTTTTGTGACTTCTCTGGATGAGAAACAGTTTCAACTGCATCTCATCCCGCATCTCTCCAAACTAAAAAGCCTTTATGAAGTTGTTTTGAATGAGTAACCATTAAAACATGGATAAATGTGTACCTCATAATATAACAGCATGTTACACTCACTGTATTCCATTTATTTTACACAAAGAAGGCACAATTTCTCTAGCCAACAGTCTGATTCCAAAACTAGAAGGTTCTCAAAGATACTACCGGATAATTTTAAACATTTCTCTATTATTTTATTTTATCAAATTGCATCTCGCACTTGATTTCCAATTGATATTCTAGCTAATACATTGCATTTTTTGCAGACTTGTAAATTCTATTGAAATAAAATCTGCTCCTAAAAATGTAATATATGTTTTGTCTTAGAGTTGAGCAGATGTCCTTATTATTTATGTGCCAGCCTGTCATTTGAGGTCTTTTTATATTTCAGCGCTGCATTTGACACTTTAATGTGGAATGAGTATTGACTTGGATTGTTACGTCGCCACAGATTTGCTTTAGATAAAAATGCGTTTTTTACTTTACAGGTCAAATCTAGTCTTGTAGTCGTGCATGCATTTGATTTGCTTCCTTTTCTGATAAATTGTGTTCAGGCACTTGAGCAAATGTAAAGACGTCTGATTCAATCTCTTTTTACATTTATTTTCATTACTATCCTCCTTTTCCCTTAGTCCTTGCACATCTTTGGCTGTTAGAAAAGGCAGATATGATACAGAGCTTGTGGGAAGTTAACACATAACACTGGCTTGAAATTCTTATTATTTTTTGCCTTTTAATTATGCATTTGAGTGCACATATTTGAATTTATTATTGATGTCTTTTAAGTCACACAAGCTTAAAATTATGCATTCAATCTCAATTGTATAAATAAACCCTATTCATATTTGATAAAATACTATTTAGAAAGTTGCAGAGAAACCAAACACTTTTTGAAACGATCAGCAACCTTTTGGTTTAATTCTGGCTGGATATCTTACCCATGCTCCTATCAGAAATGGCGGAGTTCATTTAAAGGGGTTGGTTGGTTTCAATCATACTCCATAAATCTTCAATAAGGTTGAGGTTGGGCCCATTCCATAAGCTTGATGCTATAAAGTGTTTTCTTTATTCCAAAATCAGTTTCGGGATCATTGTCTGTTTGGAAACCCCAATTTTATCAAATTTTCTGCCATATGGTCCAAATCATTATCTTCAATGAAAAGAAACTGGTTAGAATATTCAACAACAACCCAAGAACCAGCAAGACTTAGAGATATCATTGAATTAAATCTGCTGAAACGCAGTGTTGCCATCCACTGTCAGGCTAGTTTTACATCATCATCAACTGATATGATGTCAAAAAAGACAACCTCCTGCCCCAAAATCAGCAACTTCAAGCATTCTTAAAGGTTTCATGGTCAGACAAGAGAAAGATTTGTCCACAATTGGATGGACCAAGGCTCAGAAGAACAGGAAGGTCCAAATACCTCAGTGGAGATTTAAGCAGGAGAATTTAGGGTTTCAAGATGCTGGGGAAGTCTTTTTAAGCCATTTTTAAACAACTGCATATTACTTGATCATCACTTCAAACATTAGTACCCAAGTACAATTTATTCAGACGTGTCATTACTTTGCCAAGGTCTGGAAGATCCTCCAAACTGTCACCCTCAGATGAAAGACTTTATATTTTTGGGATATTTAGAAACACAAGAACCAGCAAGACCCAAACCTGCCATGAACCATAAACCTGCTGAAACACCAGTGTCACTGCACAGAGTAAAACTAGTTATACTTTCACATTCACTAAGGTGCTCCAGAATCAACACCTTCAAGTTGGACTGAGCTTTCCACCTGGCCATGCAAGCAAGCAAGAGTTCGCTGGTAATGGTATTGGTGCAAGTCAAAGCAGAGGATTTCCTCTAAAATCTTTAACGGCACTTCAACTCAGCATCTAGATGGCTGAAACATGGGTTTCCCAAAAGGACAGGGATCCAAAACATACACGAAAAACCAGTTTTGATGCATTATTTTCCAAAACCTCAACCTCAGACCTTATTAAAAATGTGTCGACAACGCCTCAGGCTCATCTGTGTCAAGACACCAGCCAATTTAAATGAAGTCTATCGATTCTACAAATAAGAGCGTTCTAATATCCAGCCAGAATTATAGCAGAACCGTGTTCAAGTTTACAAAAATTGAGCCGTTTCGCCGCAACCTAGGGGATATGTAACGACATATTAGCGGTTATGCATCTGAGCCTTCATGCATGATAATTACCATGTGTGGATCAGAAAAAAAAATCATAACGTATAACATACGATGACTCATTTCTTGGCTAAACATCGATCAATGGAAGCAGGTATCGTGGGTTGATGCACAATATGTTAGGTGCCTCACGGTTACTTTGCTGCACCGTCACATTTCTGTTTATGAACTTGACAGTTGTGCAACAAAAAGCTCACGGCGCAGCACGGCTGCTGCAAATGTCCCGGTTTCTGTATTTAAACCTGATTCGGCAGGACGTTTGCAGACTGTGGGAGGAAAACAGTTGCAGCTGAGAGACGACGAGGAGGTGAAATGGGGAGGAGGGGTGAGAGAGGGGGTGGTTAACCTGTTGCTGGTGCATGCTATGCAGGCGTATGTATGGGTTTGCACTAAAACGGTGTGGATAAGCGATTAGGCTGATGGACTGCTTGTGCTCGATGTGAGCGCTGTCAGAGCTCTGGGGGTGTTGAAATTGAGAGAGGTTTATTCGAGCGGCTCGTTTTAGAGATGTGACTCATATCAGCTCCTCGCTGCATCGTGCGCTCAGTACAAACTTACCGTTGTAGATGTCTGCCCCAAATACCGTTTGCTGGATTGCTATGTTCAGTTGAAGATTGGCTTGAGTTTAAAAGTTATGAAGGCCAAGTTTAATACATCTTTAACGGATGGCAGACATCAATGTTTACATGTCTTACGTCAAGCTGAGGCTTGACTCATTTCTTTCAAAGTGATCTTTATTGACATTTTCAATGCTTTCTGACGGTCTTTTAAAGGTTTTCTTTAGACATCGACTTGTTTTCCACTCACTTTTAGTCAACTTCATGTCCTTTTCCAGGGGAATGTTTCTTGGCCTCCTACTTCTGACATCATTTAGAAATAAAGAAGCTCCTAAATTCTTTAAATGAACCGCATTTTTTTTCACAAATGAGCAAAAAAATTTTTTTAATTAGATTATTAGAAGTCTCTTGCATTATTTGTTGTGTTGCAACGACACTAAGAAAAACAAAAGGCATGAATCTAATTGATAAATCTATGGCAAGACTTTTTTTTTTTGCTGCACCAATGTGGCCACAACTTGTTACTGACAAATACACAGCACCTTGTAAAACACCCATTTTTGCTAAATAGGTCAGACACTGTCACATTGGATAGATGGCGTCAGAGAACATCTATTACAGTCTTGCCATATATTCTCAGTTAGCTTTATAGCCGGAGTTTGACAGGGCTTTTCTAACACATGCATATGCTTCACTCTAAAACTATTCCGCTATGGCTCTGGCTGGAGGATTAGGGTTGTTGTTCTGGTGGAAGTTGAACCACAGACCTGGAGGATAAAAAATGCGCAGGTACACACTTTGAAATAAAATTGAATAAAGAAGCAAACCATGTCTATAGAAACACTTTTTGAGACCTTCAGTTTGATGAGCTGTTTTCTAAAAATCACTTCAGAAGATTAGAGAAAAACTTGCATGGCTGCTTGTCGTTCAGTATTTTTCTGAACATTTTACCACACCGCTGCATAGAATTTTGAAAGGGTTCATTTTTACGTATTGGTTCCTCTGTAATCTTCTGTAACATTTTTTTTAAAGAAATGCAATTATTAGAAGTTGGAAATCCTTGTATAAACTATAGTTTATCAAACATGCGAACCTCCCTCCAGTTTAAAGGGAAAAGTCGAGGCCTGCGAAGTCTCACCATCTGGCAAAACAAGGTGACCTTAACATGTAGAGGGTTCAGTTAATTGCTTCTCATATTCTTGTGCTCTCGTTCCCTGAATAGATGCCGTGTTACAAGTTTAGTCCAATTCTCATGAGACATTTAAGGTCAGACCCTCACAAGTTTGGGGGTCAATAGCCCAGCAGATAATGCACCATTTTCCTCAGTGTAGGTTTAAGGATGCCAGTGTTTGTATAATTTGCATTACATTCGAGAGGACGTCACATCTGTGAAGGCATCGCAGTATCAAAGAGAGTAAGGTTTGATAAGTTGTTACGGAATTTATTTTCTAAGCTGGTCTCAAAGAAAGACAAAAAAAAACACTTAACAGTGGAGGCTTAGTGTAAGTGTTTGTGTGTTGACTAGAGTAAAAGTGCCGTGGTTTTCACAGATAAAAACTGATCAGGTTTTTCCTGAATGGTATCTGGGCAGTTTTGGTCTGATCTGCCAATGCTGCTTTTTACTTTCCTAACGACAAGAGCAAGTTAAAGGATAAAAGTAATGTGGTGCATGTCCTTTGTTAGAGGGTAGTACTTTTAAATCAGACAAAAAAAAATGAAGGAATTGCAAGAGTATCCCAATTTATACATTAAAGCATATGTCCCTAACTTTCATCTGATTACTATTGAATCTGTGGTTAAACTTTTATGCACATTAACAATCCTTTGCATTGTCATAATTTGAAATCATCTTGCTCTGTAAAGAAATACTGATAAACGGTTACATTAATTTCATATAAAGAATTGAGTGAAATGATAAACCATGTTAATCAAAAATGCATTTTATTTTGGTTTTTAGGTTTACAATATTTAAATAAGTTAGACAAAACATGACTTAGATTTACAGTGAGAATTTAATTCATAGACTTTCAACTTATAAAAGACCGACACAAAGTACATAACTGTGAAGTGGAAGGAAAATGATACCTGGCTTTCTAAAAAGCTAAAAAGTTTGGTGTTCATTTCTATTTAGTCCCTCTGAGCCACTACTTCATGGAACCACCATTTATGTTAATTCTTTCTGTGCATGTCTCTACCGGCTTTGCTGATCTACCGGTACAGACCGGTAATTTTGCTACTACAAGCGTCATCAGATAGGATGGAAAGGGATTGCTCGTATCAATTTTCAACTCTTTGAGCTCTGACTGTATGTTCAGCGTTGTTCTGTATAAAAAATTTTTGCAGTTTAAAAGTTTTGCAGCCTCTAACCTTCTTCTAAGATTGTATTGAGCTCCTTCAGGTCTGTCCAGCTTCCTTTTCCCTGTTGTGAAAAATAGACATCCCCACAGCTGCTGCCACTACCGTTTTTCAGTCAGCAAAGTGAACTTTTTGGCTTACATGCTAAATGCTATGTATGGAGGACTCTATACATAGTGTTTTGCATGTAAGCCAAAAAGTTGACTTTTAGTCTGACCAGAACACTTCTTGGCTTCTCACCACTCTTCTACAGAGATCGTATTTGTGGACTGCACAAGCAATAGTTTACCTGTTGACAGATGTTCCCATCGGAGCAGTGGATGTCTGCAGCTCCTCTAGAGTTACCATAGTCCTGTTGGCTCTTATTGATACGCTCGCATCAGATCATGTACTGGACAGAGCTCGTTTTGAAACCCAACCCAAATGTAAATTGCTCCTTTCTCCCTGACCTGTCCGCTGTGCTCCTTGGTCCTCATCAAGATGCTCGTTCAGTAATGTCTTAAAAAACCTCTGAGGCTTTCACAGAACAGCTGGATTTAAAGAGAGTTAATTACACATGAGTTGACTATGTTCACTAATTAGGTGATTTCTGAAAGCAGTTTGTTGCAGTGAGTTTAATTTAAGTTTGCCAGAGAAAAGGGGATCTGAACCCATTAATAAGTCACACTTTGCAGAATTTATTTTTTTAAGCTATTGGGCAAACAATATATCTTTTTCCTTACACTTCAACTACTTTGTGTTGGTCTGTCTCTTAAAAACAGGTTCAAAACTTGTGGTAATGTTTTTCAAAGGTTTCCCAAATAAAAACCTGAAAACTGTAACGCACATATTTATTCACTGTAAGTGTAAATATTCCCCATCCTCTCACCCCCGTGCACAGTTGGTGGTGGCTTTCTATTTGTAGCATCCTGGGGATTTACTGTCTCTCTGAATTTACCCTTGCCATGTAGATGAATGCATCCGAGGTCCAACCACTAACCTGGAGATTAATTGACTGTCTGTCTCCTCTCCGGGACGACCAACCGCGGGAGGCCGTCAACACATAATTGACACACGAGTCAATACAAATAAATGTCTGGGTAATAACGACTTTCAGAACCAATACAAGTTGACTGCTGGGATCATTCAGTCTTCCTCTGACAAATTAATCTAGACTAAGATTTGCCTTGAGCGCCACTTCCCCCGTCCTGGTCTTGTTGCGTTCATCCCACTCTTGATCCGATCTCATCAACAGCTCCGTGAAGGAGCTACCCCCCAAGTATTTCTGCAGTTTGGAGTCTAATATAAACACTTTATCTTTCGCAGCGTCCTCGCAATTTTTGTGTCATTTGGCGTTTTTTGTTTTGTTTTTTTTTTCTTTGCAAATGTGTGTTTTAGCGTACGAGTGGATCTGTGGGTGTGTGCAGCAGCGTATTAGATGCAGCAGAGTGTTTTTATCTTGTCCGCTGTGGTTGCTTGTCTCCTAACCAGAGCTGACAGGCAACAAGGTCCCTGCAGGGTGCCAGGAGAAAGCAAATACTGAGAAAACAAAAGGATTAGCTGCTTTACAGACTGGTTACAGGTTAGCTTAATGAGAGTGATGGGTGGTGCTCATTTAGTCTCATCATGATCAAAGTCTGGAAATACATCCAAGCATCCAAACTTCTCTTTCTTAGAAGCAAATGAAAATACAGCCAGAGTAGACATCAGTCACTCCCGCATCCCAGTAAAAGGACTCTGAACTGCTGAAACAACATTACAAAATATTTGTCCAGGTTTTTTTTTTAAACCTCAACATACCACAATAACTAGCCCATGCCTAATTTTGAGTGGGAAGTGAAAAAACATGTTTAGTTCAAAATAGAAAAGTTGTGATACAGTGAGATTTATGAATTTGTTATTCAAATCTTTTAATGCGAAAAGGGCATGAAGCAAATCATTTGATGAGTCAATTTCTGAGCGTTTTTTAATTTTTTATTATTGCATAAAATTCAATTAGTAGCTTCTTTTTTGTGGCCAAACAAGACACTTTGCTTCTTCTTTGCTGGGCTTTAGCTCATTCCTTCCGTAAAAAGACCCAGAGTTCTGTTAAATAGTTGTTTGTGTTGTTTTTCTCTGTCTTTTAAAATCTGCTGAGGACAAAAGGTTGTGATGACGGTAAAAAACAAAGATTACGGTTTGTAGCTGCTGAGGTAGTCAGAAAAATGCTGAGTTTTCTAGTCCGGGTCCTCGAGGCACACTGTCCTGCGTGTTTTAGATGTTTCTCAGTTTCATCAGACCATCTTGTTTAATTTGACGGATTATTGAAAGGCCCTCTGCAGAGCTGGATGTAAAGATTAAATGTGTTGGGGCAGCATGGCGTTTCACAACAAACAGATTTAGGGAAACATAGGTTCTTAAGCCTGTTTTATTTATAAATGTGATTTATTGATTGATTTATCGATATGCATTAATAAGACATATTCTGGTCAGTTACAGGCCTACCCATGTCAGTGTTGCTGGAAATCCTCCAAATTGTTGGACTGATAAATGAAAGTCTGTATATTTAATTTATTTCTTAACAAGAGAGATCATAGCTTGTTTGAAAGGGTTCTGTGCATTATTGTTTTTATCAAGACCATTTTGAAATAAATAACTGTATATAACCTAATATTGGAGTGAAGAAAAACTCCCATTTAGCATTGTGTTGGATTATTAAATCACCCTTGAATTATTTTACCTATACAGGAGGCATAAGCAGCTTTTTTGTGACTGGTCAATGTTTATGTTTATTTATATATGTATGTGTATATATACTGTGTATATATATATATATATATATATATATTTTTTTTTTTTTTATATATATATATTAAAGCCAGAGCCAATGTCACACCATGTTTGAGAGAGAACATTTGCCAGCTTTGCAGTTAAACAGGATTTCACAAACATCTGAAAACAAAGACAAAATGGTTTCAAAGTTGACATTTTCAACTGTCTTTAGCATCTTATATTAGTGGTTTGGGGAATTTGCACAGTTAGTGTTGTACTAGCTGTAAATGTCAGTGTCTGTGTATATTCCCCGTAGAGTAAGTAGAACATTACTCTAACTGTGAGCTATAAAAACAGAACATTTTCTAATCCAGCTTTCAAGTGACATAGAGAGCTTGATTCGTGAAACGGAGAACCTTTGCTGCAATATGTTTAGCTTGCTGACGTCTCACTCTTTTTTAGCAGCCTGAACAAACAACAGACATGCCTCCACAGAAAACGCAAATTCCTTTCTATAAGCTTTTAACATTTCTGTCCTCCTTCTGGGTTAATTTTTAAACACCTCACTGATATTGAAATGAGTAATCTTCACTAAATAACAACATCCCCACAGAAGGGTTGTTAGCGGTGCAGACTAGTAGTCTGCCGATAAGGGCTGATCGAGCTAAAATAAGTAGATTTATCTGTGCAGTTGTGTAACATTATCAGTCCTTCTCTGTACCTTTAAAATCACTCTTGTCATCCTGATTTCTGGGCCTTTATGCTGATCAGGCTGAGACTTTACCTGAAATCATGTGAGTTTCTCTTTATATTGGAGCTATACCCTCTAAAACCTCTCCCTACAATCATACAAGATGTCTCCAACAGATGAAACTCCCTTCACAATTACCCCTGGTAAACATGCCTCAACAAACTGAATATTTTTATTGTTGTAGCATAATCTCATATTTAAAATGTCCAAACTTTAATCTGAGCACATTTAGTCAGTGCTGAAATTTTTTCAAATAAAACTACCTCTTCCCACTTCAAGCAATTACTCTAAATGGACATAACTCGAGCAGCTTTTTTTTTTTTTTCATTTTGATGAGTATGTGAGCACTATTAATGATTAATCCAAATCTTCCAAACGCTAGGCCTATTTCTCTTAATAAGTCTTCAAAATTAGAAAGACAAAAGAGCATGGCATTCAAATAAGGCAGAAGTATGTGCAAAATACTCAGTTATTTAGGTCGTCACAGCCTGTTAGCTGAAGGCGAAAGTATGTTTTATCTTTGTGTCAAGATATTACGACAAGAAATCAGCCCAAACCTGTCCATATCTACAGTAAGAAGAATTAGAGTTTAAAATAGAAAATAATTCAAAGTTTAAAACAACTGAAGTTATAAGAAAAACTAAGGAAAAACTGGAAAAGAAGGTAAAGAAATCTGCAGTTGTATAAGGTTAAAAACTAAAATAAATATTTTTTGAGGCGCTTGTACGTACCTCTACCAGGGGTGCTGGTAATTCTACAGGTTATTTTAGTACTTTTTACATGTTTAATTCTAATCATTCAGTTGTGACCCGTCTGTTTATGTTAAACAATAATTTAATCAAGGTGGTTGTTGCTATGACTCTTAATTTTGTGAAGAAAAATAACTACAGTGTCACATCCCATTATTTAGTTTTTACTGTGTTTTGTCATTGGTATATTTAGCCTGCTGGTTACTATGGTTTTAAAATGTTATGCTTTAAAAAGTCCAAACATCTTTTAACAAATCCTTTAATATAAAATGTCTTTAATGAGTTTCATATTATGAAAGTGCCAGAGTGACCAGAGATTATTTTGATTGTGTAGAGCATAGAGGATAGTGTAATTCAGTTCCTCATCCTCCACCTGGTTCTGCACACTGCTGGTTAGCTGGCTGAAGGAAGGCTCCTACATGTTTCTCTCACTTACAAGAAAGACAAATCTGCTGATTGGAAATATTTCTGTCGAATATCAGCTTGTTAGACTTAGTTTTCAAAAAGGTGTATTATTATTAGCAAAAAGCACTTGAAAGCTACTAAATTTAGCGGGTGGTTATTTCACAGTTTGCTTTGATTCATATATAAAATATTATAAATAAATGGGGGGGGAGAATTAAACATTGTAGCTGTAAAAAAAATAATTTTAGGAGCAGTAATATTAATGTTATATATTTTTGTTACTTTTTCTGTTTTGGAAAAAAACATAAAAATTCTATATCGCTTTACATTTTTGTGGTAATATGGTGAAGGCGTAAAAATCATGCTATTTTTACTCAAGATGAGAATCCCATTGCGACCCATGCCTAGTTTCCACTTGATTGCTGAAGATAAATGCTGCAGATGTATTGCTTTTGTGACACAGTATGTGTTTGCATCCATGTCAGACAACCAATCCAAACAATGCTGGACTTCACTTAGGGAAAGCAGCAGGGCGGCAGAGACTTTGAAAACTGCAACATCAAAATGATTTCTTCCCTCTGAAAGAGTCATATAACAAAAGTTCAAACAACATAGTCTTTTTATTCATTCCCACTTGCCATAATGACTTTTTGGGGGCTAATGAACCCTTGAACAAAACATGTGAATGTGTGTTTGTGGCAGGGCCAGAACCAGAGGATCAGCCCCTGCTCCACCCTGACCAGCAGCACTGCCTCTCCGCCTGCAGGCAGCCCCTGCTCCACCCTCCCCACGGCCATGCCGGGCCAGGCCAGCAACAAGGACTGTGCCTACGGTTCTGTCACCAGCCCCACCTCAACGCTGGAGAGCAGAGACAGTGGGATTATAGGTGAGATCTGCACGTTTGCTTACATAAACGCTCCATAATCACATAAACATTTGCGCTGTAATTTTACTGTCATCACAAGTCTTTGGCTGCCTTAAACGGTGATATAAGGCAGCCAGAGCTCCATTTATCCAAATTGCAATAGTCATCACAATATCAGTGTTTGCAATACACAATGGCAAATGATGCAATATTTAAAGTGTGAGGCATTCATACACAGAAAGGTTTGTGGAATGGGTTTCCACAGCCGAGTAGCTTCGTCCAAGCCTAACATCACCAAGCATAATGCAAAACCTGTTATGCATTGGTGAAAAATATGTCAACGCTGGACTCTAGAGCTGTGGACTGGAGTGAAGATTTACCCCTCTCTACGCAGCAATTGAGGACTCTGGGTGTGGCAATTGCCAGGAGAACAATACTTGCCAGACTGCAGTGGAACAGTGTAAAGCTCCAATGTTTGGTGCCCAGTGAATTATGGGATGGGAGTGTTTTTCAGGAGTTGTTCTCAGCCCTTCATAGTGATAGGAAAGTTTCAGAATACCAAGTAGGGCTGCACAATATTAGGAAAACATGTAATAATGTTGGGAAATATCAGGATGACAATATGCCAATCAATAAATATTTAAGTATTTAAGCAAACAGTGTTAATGCCTTTCTGCATTGGGGTCCATCTACCTGCTGGAAAATAATAAGATTCATAATTTCTCATTCAAAACCATGGTTTAATTAAAAAAGTGCCCTCCAGCTAGATCTGCTGTTTTGTTTTAGTTCTTAATTAATTTAACATGTTAATGCACACCTAAAACAATTTTGGTTGCATTGAACAACAAATGTCACCAAATATGTTACTGCCAGAGCTAGCTTGACTGTATGGTACTAATATAATTATTTAATAAAGTATTTTTCTGACTATAAGTCACACTTTTTTCATCTTTTGACTGGTCCTGAGACTTATAGTCAGGTGCGACTTACATAACGTTTTAAATGGCAATTCATACTGACAAACATGGACCAAGGAGTAAACATTACTGTCTATAGTTGCAAGAGGGCTCTCTAAGCTTGTGAAAACTACATGCTGCTAACCCTTAAAACTTAATTAAAACATTAAGTTATTGTCAACAAAGGCTGAACACATGTTTGTATGTTGTTTTGCTGCTTCAGTATCATTCACACAGCGTAGCGTTGCATAGTGCAGCTCAAAAGGGGAGCCTAGACCGTGACAGAACCCTGTCATTGGGCTGTGTGTGAAGCTAATAACAGCTAGCATTAGCTTATTTTATCCTGAAGGTTTACAACTTTGCTAATGCACATTCAAGAGCTTTACTAACTTTTCTATGTTGCTCTCAAACATCCGTGTCGTACTGCTTACTTAGCACGTAGCACTGTTACGCTCACAGTCTAACAACTTTCAGGAAATGTGCTGGCGATAACCATGCCAGTAACTTGCTAGTTGGAGTTGCTGACTTATGTTAATTTACCCTAGCCATGTATGTTCCATGTTATTCAGCCTGTTCTGGATGCAATTGTGTAATTAAATAAGTTGCCTTACTAGATTAAATGTCAGTTTTTAGTCTTGCAAATTTTTCAAATAAATTTCTAAATAAATAAATTTCTAAATGGTCCAGTGCAACTTATATATGTTTTTTACCTCTTAATGACTCATTATTTGACTGATGTGACTTATAGTAAGAAAAATACGGTATTTATTGCAGTCCTTTGTGACACACATATTGAGTACAGTTATAATAACAATATACAAATCTTGACCTTGCAACAGTAAAAGCATGTTCTATAAATGCATGGATATTGTGGTATAAAATGACTTTACCTCAGCAGGATATAAACACCTTTGGGATTAATTAGAGTGGAAACTGTGAAACATACTTTCTCGGCCAACATCAGTGTCTGACCTCACAAAATGGATTAAGAGTGGGCTGTCAATCAAGCTCATATGTGTGAAGGCAAATGAGTGAATGCTTTTGTCATCAATAGTGGCTGCTTGAAGAACAATTACAATTCATTAAAATTTTATTTAAAACAGGGAAAAGTGAACTTTAAATGATCCACTAAATTTCATCCCAAAATAATCTGAACTCTTAAAAAAGATGAACCCTTTCTCTTCAGGGTAAAAGAAGATCCTCTGGGTTTGGTGAATTTGGGTCCTAGTACAAGTGCCTGGTTTGCTTTTCCCTTTGGAAGGCAGTTCAAGTGCCTGATGTTGACTTCAACCGTAGCGCTTGTGCATGATTTTAAAAGACAACAGGAGAGCTGAAATGCTAGCGTGAGGCACCATTCAGATGTCAGAACAGGTGCCATCATTGTTTCCTGGCAACAATGGCGAACACCTGCAGTTTGAGATGAAAAAGCATCGCTCCGGCACAATATTGATTCAGAGCAAAAGTAAACAGATGTGAAATCAGATTTATGGTGGAATGGGTTTGGATAAAAAGTGTGAAAAAGCAAGGGGAAAAAAGGCCCTGAAAAGTTGCATCACTGTCTCTCTTTCTTTTTTCCAGCCACTCTGACGAGCTACTCGGAGAACATGGAGCGAGGCGGCAAATACAGCGAGGGCTCGCGAGGGAACCTGAAGCTGTGGCAATCCCAGAAATCAGGCATGGACTCGTTCCTGTACAGGGTGGATGAAAACATGACCGCCTCCACCTTCAGCCTGAACAAAATCCCTGAGCGAAACCTGGAGAGCATGTCCTCCCATTCTGCCCACTCCATCCCTTTGTACCTCATGCCCCGTCCCAATTCTGTGGCTGGTGAGTCCCCTTCCTCTTCGTCTTTTCCTCCCGTTTAAAGCCCAACAGAGGGTGTGTGGCAAAGGTTTGACTGAGAGGTGATTTTAAGGTAAAAATGCAGTGGAGATATTACTCTAGAGCAAAATACTTGTCATATTCATGTTGAAGTGCTGCTGTTCACTTATGTCTCGTCCTCTTGCTGGCTCCTTCTGCTCCCTCTCCTTTCCTTTCAACTCTTGTTTTTTGTGAAAAGAATCAGTACTGCATTGATGGATTTCTTTGATGCGTCTCACTCTGAGGCCTTTAATCAAGTTTTGGTTTGATTATTAAACACTTAGCGGTTTGAAAGGAAGACTGTCGGTCCAATGTTTGTGTTTTTATTTTTTAAGAAGTTTATATTTCTTTATAATTAACTTGCCTCACTATCTCCTCTGAGATTGGCTTGTAAGTGTTTCAACATAACAAAAACGACACACATTGTTCTTAATAATTAGGATGAGAAGCTGCAATTTAGACATTAATCTAATCTTATGTTTTTGGATCATACTGAATGAAACTTGTCTTTAATCTGCCTACATTTCTTCAAATCTGAGCTCATCAGTCTGTTTTCATTAACCAGTTCCAGCCAGAAGTTCACAATGCAGTCATCATGATTATGACTGTCATACTAATTTTGGGCTTTTAGCTTCTTTTTTCAGGGTTGAAAGATTCAACAGTAGACAATTTAAATAATTTTTATTTAAAACTGGGTTTACAAGTTTGAACTTGTAGATTTTTCTTCTATCCAAAAAGGACCAGAGTTATACATAGTAGCTCAAATGTATCTCCCCATTAATTTTTAATGCCATCAGTAAGCTTGTTGTCTGGTTCTGTTTGAATCAGAAGTGGTAGACTGAATTATTATTATTATTATTATTATTATTATTGTTATGTTGACTTTATTTATAAACACGCTCCATACGTTTTCTAAAGTGTTGAGGACGGTGCATTCTGAAGGTCATTTCTTCCTAGTCTGGTTTATCTTTGCAAGATCAGTTTTGATTTTTGATTCTTATCATTGTCCTGTTGGAATACCTAACGATGCCAAAGTTGTAAACATCTAGCCATTGAAAGCAGTTGAAGATTTTGGAAGTTGCCATCCATGCTATCATTAGGGTTGGGAATTGATAAGATTATCACGACTCCGATTCCCTTATCGATTCTGTGAAACGATCCGATTCCTTATCGATTCTCTAATCGATTCCAATTTGGGGAAATTGTTTTAACCTCTTAAACAAAAATAGACATGGTATTAAGCATTTAAATTTAAAGTAATACTAATTTAACATTTTAGAGACATAAAGAGACAACAAATAAACATTAAAGTACGGTTTATAGGTTGGGTTCTGCAATGTTATAAGATGAGTATAAAATTTATCTTTAGAACCAATCTCTGCTCAAAATGGTGATCTGCACCGCCTAATCTACTTTCAGCAGTTATCATCAGTTATTGCAACCGTAAACTGCAGAAATTACAGGCAGAGCGGCTCCTTCTGAGTTTACTCTCTGCTCCTGTCAGGATGAGCTGCAGTGCGTTATGAGGCGGAGGGATATTTCAGCATCACTTAGTTTAGAGCCAAAACAAGCGACTTCACTTTCTGAAAAACAAGCCCAAAAATCTGCAACCCGCAACTCATGAAATATACAAGCGACTTTAGAAAAAATAAGACCAAAGTCGGATAAAATAAGTGGGCTTCGCAACAGTGAGCATGCTTTCTAAGTGTGTCATATCACTCCGCCGCTCTGGTCGGTAAATAAATGTCCCACAAATTCTACATTATATAAAAGAAAAACCTACCGAAAAGTCTTGCTCTCATGTCATCTTGAAGACTTTCTTCTTCAAAATGTTGGCTACAGATGACGTGTTTTCTCTCTGGCCAGAAGTTCGACGGCAAGTTGGCAATCCAACAAAAGAACCCGTGGTGGATCATGAATCGGAAAGGTGAAAAAACTAATGTTTTTTTCACTTTTACCGGATTTATTGGAACATCCAACGGCCATGCACGTGGACATTGTTGCTTCAACAATAGCTCTTGTGAATTTCAATGGTGAAGTCCTCTGGAAATCCGAAATAATTGTTGTTGTAGAGCGCAGTGCCTTACCGCGACATTACGTCACAGGATGTGATGTCGGGCAAAAATGGCCGCCCCCATACACAGTGATCGAAATGACAATTTATGCTTTTATTTTCTTATTGATTAACGCTAAATTCATTAAATCACCACAAACGTATTAGTTTTAGGTATAGCTAATGATCCACTGATTTTTCCTTGTTGACCGGACTTTCGATCGCTTTACCCGATGGGGCGCCATTTTTTTTGTTTTGCGTTTCTAGACTTACGCCTGGTCACGTCGTACTTGCTTACTGAATGCCGTGTGCGTAACTTGCGTAAAAAACGTGACGTAAGTCGTGCTGCCCGGCTCTGGTGCTGCCTGGAATCGATAAGAGAATCGTTAAGCGAGCTGCCAAACGGTGCCATGGAATTGGAAACGGAAACACACGGAACCGGTTCTGAACAGGAACCGGTTTTCAATTCCCATCCCTAGTTATCATTGCACCAACTTAATGAAATAAACCAGTACAGTGGGTATTACCAAAAAAAAAAAAAAACATACAGTTGGTAAAGTTCTGTTACATTCAAAAGACAAACCATGACTCCTATACCTGCGATTGTTTCCAAATTAGTCAAGCTAGGTGGTATTTGGCTTGTCCATGTCGCCAGCTGCAAATTTCAGTCAAATCTGATTGAGTCTATCTTGGAGCAGGGACTTCTTTGTTGGTTACCTGTCATGAACGGGGACGGATGGACCCAGAATTCAGACCGACAACAGGAGTGGATAAAAGGAGGATTTATTAACCTCAGACTTGCAGAAAAAGGGACAGACTGGCTCGGTGGTCAGAGTACAATCCAAGGTCGGTACACAGTTCAGCAGACAACGCAGGCAGGGATCAGGCAAGCTCAGAAATCCAAAAACAGAAACAGGTCAGGTAAAACAGGCAGTCAGTCAGAACAGGGCAGGAAAAAACAGGTACGGGGTTCAGGCTGGCTCAGAAATCCGGAGGTCAACAGGCAAACAAACAGAGAACAGGGAATGCTGGACAAGACTCACCAATAGGCATAGAAAAACAATGATGTGGCAGAGTGCAGGAGACAGAGGCAGGTATAAGTAGAGGAGTGAGCAGGTGAATGGAGTGAAACTAATTACCAGAATGGGTGGAGCTGATCAGGAGGGAAAAAGTGACTGGAAGTAAACTGAAGCTGATTGGATGGTGACTGGTGAAGGGGAGTGACAGGCAAACAGACAGGATGTTACTGAGATGTGAAACTGAATGACTGGCAGGTGAAAAACAGATAAACTAAAACAGTTTCAGGACAAATCAAGACAAACCCAAACTAAAACAGAAACTAAACCTATGACAGAACCGGTTAAATGAAGAGAATCACTAAACCAAAACAGAAACTTAAACTAGACTAATCCAGAACCAAAATAACCATAAAGACCAAACCCAAGCTAGAAAACCAAACTAAGACTACACAACACAAGTAAATAATAAAAACCAGAGCTAATACTAAGACAAGAGAGAAAACTAATTAATCAAATGACAAACATAAACCATAACAAAACCCAAATCATGACATTACCACCTCCCAGTCCATGTTAATGATGTACCAGCATTTTTCCAGGCTGGGCTGTAGTAGGCAACGGGCAGAAACGGGAGTCTGTGTTTGTGAGCAAACTGAAAGAAATCAGTCGAGGGAAAATGAGGCAAACTAGAACAATTATAAACATCTAAAAGGAAGGAAACAAGGTTCCAGTGGGCTGTTGAGGAGCAGCAATATACTGGGGAGGATTGAGGAGAGGTATCCTGAACCTGCATGGTTCAAGGAGATGATGCAGGAGCATTTACAGTCCCAAAGCTTTGCAGTGTCTTGTTGTACTACTTTATTCAAAGTTTCCACCTTAAACTCTCAAGTGCATTGAGACCCAAACTGTTTGCTGGTTATGTAATCAAGTTTGTCTGGCTTTTCTGCAGAGTACTATAAAAGCTTTTTGTATGTTGGACAGATGCGTTATCATAATGCAAAATCACTTCGTCATCATAAAACCTACTTCAGTAGGAATGACCAAAACAGAAAAATACTGCACTCTATACATTTGAACCCCCCTATTCCGCAGTGTGTGAGATTAGTATGTTTATTTTATTTAAGTGTGAACCATTGTTATTCCTGCAAGCTAAAACTACCCAAGTCGAAATAGGACCTGCAGCAACACACGGCCGTAGTGTTTGGATTGATACCCTGAGCCCAAGAATTAGCAATTGGGTCCATTACCAGTAATGGATTGGATCAGCCCGATCTCAAATGGCATAAAGTAATATAGATTTGGTTGGATTCACAAAGTCTGCACAATAACACACGCAGGCACAACGTTGATAAGTCACATGTATATCTAAACGTTTCCATGCACACAGTTCAGTGTAAGAAATCACAGATAGGCAACATATTTAACGTCATTAAGTGCATTTGGCAACTTACTGAATGTTGTTTCTTCAACGGCTGATCGTGGATCGTGCTTGTGCTGCCGTGGTTACCAAAGAAACCCTGTAGAGCGTCCACATACACGTTTATCACTTAAACTTAAAATGCTCTCTTATGTTACACTATGTTGGTCTTTTTAAACTTTGAAACACCTTTAAAGCCCAAAGCGTCAATTGGTAAAGCAGACGATTTGGCTACAATGTTTGTTTTGAAATGGACCAGTAACTGGACTCATGCATGGCTGTCTAACACAACACTGCTGCAGACTACAGCCAGGGCCTTCTCCCCACACAAAGCAAATTGGAGGAAAACTGATCAAACTTGGTAGAAAAATAATTCGCTGATTAAAAAAAACAAAACATTGATGTCTGTGTCGTCGATTACGTCAACTAGTCGTTCCAGCCCTGGTTTGAACCAGATCAATGGAGAAAGCATTGTTTTTCATTGATGCAGACAGTCTTTGCTTCAAAGAATTCAAGCTGTCAGAAATGCCAGGGGAGCTGCAACAAAGTACTAATTGATGTTTTGGTTTGTGATCCCATTATTTTTCCTCTACTTGATCTGAAAAGAGATGTGCAATTAATTACAACAATGTCATTTATTGTTTGAGCTACGAAGCCGGAACGTTCAGCTGTTAACGAAGATATCTACAAAGTAAAATAACTGACTGGTTGTCCTCCGAGTACTGATTCCACATTCTTAGCCATGGCTAATTCTTGTATGTTTTGTGGCATGTTTTTTTGTTTATTTATTTTTATTTCAAGTTTAAGACTACGGTTGTGTCTGTAAAAGAGTGACGGTGAAAATTCTGGGAGGCTGCAAATCCACAGTGGCATTCTGTTTATGCTCTCACAGCCCTCTGGTGTAGTTTGAAACCGCAGAGGCGAATAACACTGTCTGTTCCTGCAGAATAACATACTGCGGCTGGAGGAACGTCACATAGCAGAAAGCTTGCATTATTTTTTTTTGATAAAGGACGTCTCATTCATGGGAGGTTCTTACTGTTGTTGCTGCTCCAAAAGGCTCCCAAATTAAGCAGGAAATGGATCAGGAAAAACGTTTCATAACACAGAGGTGGCCCTTGTAGTGGCCCCGATTGTTTTATTGTTCTGATAATCTGGGAGGCTGTTGCTGCAGATGATGAGCTTTTTAATTCACTCTTTCCACTTCTAGTTAGACAAAACGGTTTAATATACGGGACTGTGGAAAAGTATTTGCTCCCATGCAGGTTTTCTCTGTTTTTTCCATCTTTTTTTGTTTGTTTATATAAGACAAAGATGACAGCAGAGAATGCAAAATGTTATTTTCAAACAACAATTTATTAAGAGCAAAAAGCTGTCATAACGAAGTTTAGCCTGAACAGTGAAAGAATGTTTGTTCCCTACGCCTAATTACTGCTTGTGCCACATTTGGGGTGTTTACGAGTATAAGCCACAGCATCTCAATTGGATTTGTGTTCAGACTTTGACTATGCCACTCCAAAACCTGTTCTGCTGCAAAACTGAAATGAGCTTGAGTTTATGGTCAAAAATTGAAGGACGAACGTTCTTCAGGATTTTTTTTGCTAGAGAGCAGAATTCATGTTTCCATCAATTAACCATGTTTTCCAAGTCCTGAACCATCAGAACAGTTCCTGAGCTTCACGCCTCTGAAATTCCACTTTTGTCTCATCAGTCCACAGAATTTCCCAAAATCGTTGGGAATCCTCGGGATGTTTTTGAGACGGACTGTATTGTTGATGGTAGTGGTGTTCACCTCTGTAATCTCTCATGGAGACCTTACTTGCCCAGTGTATTTCCTATTATTAGATCATGAGCACAGACCTTAACTGAGGCCAGTGAGGCCTGCAGGGCTCTAGATGTTGTTCTGGGTTCTTCTGTAATTTCCTGGATGAGTATGTTTCATCCTTAGAGTAATTTTGGTAGGCCAGCCACTCCTAGGAAAGTTTACCCCAGTTCATTGTTACCTGGCTTTTGTGAATAACATTTCTCACTGTGGTTTGCTGGAGTTTCAAATAATTGTATCCCTTCTCAGACTTGTAGATGTCAGGGACTTTATTTCTCTTCTGTTCTTGAATTTCGTTTTGTCGGGGGCTGGATGTGTTGCTTTTTGAGTTTATTCCCGGGTAGTTATCAAGTGAGACTTAATAAAATTTTCAATTTAACGAATTTTTCCAAAGAATGTGCTTAATTACAGTAAATAATTTTTTCACATACCACCAGGTTGGGTTGAACAGCCTTTAGCCGTCAATAAATGAAATAAACTGCCTTTTGTATTTTCTCAAGCTCTCTTTGTCTGATATAAAAAAAAAAATTGATGATCTGAAACAAAAACTGAAGAAATCTGTGAGGGGGCAAATACTTTTTTCACAACGATGTACATGCGAAAACTTCAAAATTTCAGGCCTGTCACTGCAGTAGCAACCCTGTCTGCATGCTGCTCATGGTCCGCTGTTTGACACTGCCGTTCTTGCAGCACAACCGGGTTAAGGGATTCATCCTCGATCTCATCTCCGCCCTTCGACGCCTGTCTTCAAACGGGACCGAATTAGCTGGAGATGGCTTTAAAATACACGCTGCGAGCTACAGATGATGAGAATGAAATAAGGAATTCAAACAGAATTGAGGCTATTCGGCATTTTGTGGGGGGGGGGGAGGAAAAAGACGTGATGGTTTTTCAGAAAGCGTATGTTTTTTTCAGAGGGACAGGAACTCCATATTTATGAGAGAAAGATGGATATATGTGGAAGAGGAGCGAAAGAGCGTTTCATAATCTCTTCTTTTTCACTCTGCTGTCTCTCCTCCACAAAGAATTATTAGATGATGTAGGGATGGGAGGCGAGTGCAGGCCGAGGATTGGCTGAGCTCACCCAGCAGAGGAACATCAAAGCCCCAGGCATTAACCGTTTCTATCCCCCAGAGTGACGGAGAGACTCGCTTTGATGTGCGGAGAGGGATGGAGAGAATAGCGAAGCGGGAGCAGAAGGCAACCGGGGAGGAAAATGAGGAGTGAGGGGGCTACTCTATTACCTAATGAAGGCAGTGCGTTGGTAGAGCTGAAAGATGGATATGGAGGAAGCAGAAACTAGGCCCAAGTATGCTCATCGTGCTTTCTCACTCGATGGTGCTGCCAGAATGTTTTAGAGAGAGGAGTTGACTACAATTGTGAAAATGTGGGGGAAGATTTTGAAAGAGAAATTGTCAATATTTAAGCACTTCTGTCGAGTGGCCTAGTTTGATTAAAGCTAAAAACAAATGCAAGATCCTCCATGTCCTTTGTTGGAACTGGATGGTGTCCTATTTTTAGGCATGGGCTGCTTATCACTATAAAAGTGTGCCGAGGTCATAAAAATGTCTTAAAACCAAGTGTTCTGTCGCACAAGAAACTGTACCGTAGAGTTTGTAGCACAGAGTGATGCAGTGTGTCCCCCTCCCCACCTATTTCTGCACGCGGACAGTCAGCTCTCTCAAAGAAGCCGTCTATCGCACCTTCACAACTTTTTTTTTTTTATCTCCAACAGATCTGACAAATTCTCAGATAATTTTAGCATGTTCTTTATTCAAATCCCCAAACTAAAAATAAATATGATTGCATATAATTGCTCAATTTTCGTCCTCTGACTCAGCCACGGTCTGATTTCGGAATTAAAAACTTAATCCTGTTAGACTTTCTTCGTTCAGACAGTTTAAAGCTAGGGAGAGGAAAAGTTTGAGCTCAATTTGAACTTTTATGTGTTAATACAGCGTTGCATTTTTCTCACCCTATTGAAAAAAATGCAGTGGGAAAACTGTTGCACTGCTCAGGTGCAGGCTGCTCAGACCTACCACCTTGCAGCAGCGTTATGCAAACACACAGCAGGTGTCGTGCAGTTTGCTTATTGCTGCAATGAGTCTCCCCAACATTTGTAGAAGCAGCATCCCATCCTGGATTATTGCACTAAACCTAGCGGCAAACTCTATAAATAGGCTTACTGAATCCGTGTACAGCGGAGACAGTATGAAAACGGTGAAATGGGTCTTAAAGTAACACATTTTTCCAAATTTTCCCTTACATTTTACAACAGGATTAGGCAGCCATACTACAAAAAAATGGGTGGCACTACTTTAGTTTCTACACCATGACAAAAAAGTCATGGTGTAGAAACTAAAGTAGTGCCACCCATTACTCTTAATAAGGTAACTCTCTTTCAATGTTATAGTCTGTAAGCTAGGAACTGTCTGGCAAGCTTTTCTAAAGCAATTAGATCATCTTTTACATTGTTTTTACAATTTTAATTTACATATTAAAGACATAGTATCATTATTATACCATTAGAATCCCATAGTGGTCTACATCTACCTGTTTCAGACCCACTCTGTCCTGCTAAGTTAAAATGGCGTTAAATACAATTAAGTACAGTATATGGTACAGAGTATCTTTTTTTTATCTCTTTGCAGTCCGTAGTCAATGGGTGTTAAATAACTGGTGTTTCTATAGCTCTGCATTTATTCTACTTTGCAAAAGTTTTCAATCATCCCTCAAAGACAATCTTCAAGTCAAGAAAGGTGGCAACTATAGCACCTCTGTTATCCAAATTAGCTGTCAGATTTATGCCAGAATAAATTATTTGCATAATAAATAGTAAATCATAAATTGAAATAAAAACAGACTAACAGGTTAATAGACCGTTTAAAATATTTAGTAAGCACATTGAGGTGTTAAAATATGAATTGTTGAATTTTGAATAATTTGCACAAGACTCCCTGTCAATCAGATGAAAGAGAAACTGCACATTTACAGCGCCAGTAGCTAACTTGTATACCAGACAACTTCTTGTCTCGCCAGCTGATTGTAGGACCGGGGCTGGGCGACAGCGCAGCTGTTGTTTGATTGAGTGCATGTGAATGCATGCATGCATTCTTGCTATCTGTGAGTCCCCTACACAGGAAGTGCCTGTGTAAGGTATCCATTCACATTTTGAATGGATACCTTCTATTCTCCTGCGTGCTCCATGCTTCTCTGCCTTCCTACTTTATTTCCTGCCGCTCTGTGTGTAGTCTTAGCGCATTGGCACAGCAGCTGTGAATGCCATCCCCAGCAGCCTGCTGCATTGCAGATAGGAATGATGAGCACACAGATTTCCGTTCTCACATTCAAACCCAGTTGAAAGAGAGAGAGGGCGAGAGAAAAATGGGGGAAAAGGACTTCCCAGCCCTGAAGCCCTGAGTCATTCTTCCTTGGTTTAGCTGCAGATTAATGCCGCCACACTTTGTGCTTTTAGCCCAGTTGCACGACCAGTAACCCCCTCCTCCCTTTTCCATTCCCATTGGAGCTGAGCCTCCAACGGCAACATTCCCAGCTGCCATTTTCCCTCTTATTTGGGAAACAAATGTGGCTCATTTTTAAGGTTTGTCACTTGGGTGACTCAGACACACTCGTAGAACCATACACATGCACGATACCTTACTTACTTTTACTCAAGAAACCCCTTTTTTGAAATAGGACAGGAAAGGCATCAGTGTTATCTAAGGTGTGAGGAGGCCTTCTCCTTGGAGAACGAAAATGCCTTAGCTTCCTGTGTCTGCAAAGAGAGATGGAGAGAGAGACAACAGGTGACACTGATCCATTCCCAGTGACCTCCCAGCTTCTTATAACTGACTGGATCTCTGGACTCTTTCAGGTATGGTGCAAACTAAAAAAGAAAAAAATAACAAGTGAAAACTTATTCTACATTCGGAAAAAAAAGGAATTATTCAAAATAGCGTTGTTGGGATTTTTTGCAACTTTTTTTTTTTTGTTCTTGCTGTCAAACATAATAACCATAGCTCCAGTAGCGGAAGATCAGAGAACTAACTTCGTAGCATGAGTCAGTTGTTCGAGAGAGAAAATGTCGGTGAATTGTTGACATTATTTCTGAAATTATTTCTTCTCCTGGCTGCGTTTTTCTGCCATCAGTTGTTCTGGTATAAAGTTTTTGGATTCATAGAAAATAGTTCAGATGATCATAAATACATTTTAACTCATGGGACTTTAATACAGCAAGATATTAAATGCTTTTTTTTAACGAATAGAAAAAAAAGGGAATAGAAAGGACAAGGAAGAAGAAATAGTCCGTTTGAATGGATTTTTAATCCTTTTGTAAAAGTATTGTTGGCCTCATCAGTGGCAAACTCTTCATATTTCTAAATCCAAGTCCTCCCTGCATTTTAACGCTCTTGCCTCGTGTTCTCTCACCTCCGCCTGAACCGCGCAGCTCAGGTGTGATGCCGAGTCGGGTTGCTCACGTCCGCTGATCTCATTCAGCGCTCGGCGGCTCCGAGTTTCGGCCCCGGGGACACAGTGCTGGTGTGAAACAATCATCAGCCAGCGTCAGACAGTGCCCGCTCCATGAATAAGACATTTGTCTGTTAAGCTAATTAATCCTGAGAGGGGCCACATGGCATCTGCCTCCGTGCTGCGTGACAGACACGGAGAGCAGGATGTTTGAGGGCTGGAGCAACGCTGGGGCCGGCCCCGTCTTTCCTGAAGGAGTTGGAGGCTAGGGCAGTTCTCACTGAAACCTTTGCCACCCTCTTTTGTGTGTGTGTGCGTAGTACGGGTTTGTTTACATGTGTTCTGACATTTATGTTTTTCTGTCTCCGTCCTCTGATATATCCTGCTGTTTCTCTTTCCTTGTCGTGCACGGAAAAAAAAAAAAAAAAAAATCAAAACAACAGCTACGAGTTCGGCCCACCTAGAGGACCTGGCATACCTGGATGATCAGAGGCACACTCCATTACGCACCTCGCTGCGCATGCCAAGGCAGAGCACCACCTGCGGGCCGGGTCGCTCCGGGCCGGACCTGAGAGGTGAGCAAAAACACAGTTTCTCCTTATATAAGCGGCTCTCATTACATTAGAATATCATCAAATGTACATTTATTCCAGTCATTCAATTTAAAAAGGGAAACTTAAATGTAATTACATGCAAAGTGATATATTTCAAGAGTTTATGTCTGATATATATATATATATATATATATATATATATATATATATATATATATATATATATATATATATATATATATATCTTTTTTTTGCATTTTGGCTGCGAATTAAGACCAAATACAAGGAGCTTTAATCAAGAAATATATGTTTTATGGCTTTCATTATCCTGAGGAAGACTACTTACTTCACAGTTGTAACAAAAGACCACTGTTAAAGAAGCCTGCTGGTCACAGGGTGCCGTGTCCAAACATTTTAATGGAAAGTTGAGTGGAAGAAAAACGTGTGGTAGAGAAAAGTGCTCAGGGATAACTGTGGCCTTGTGGGGATTGTAAAGCAAAGCCAGTTGAGGTATTTATGGAGATTACAGGGAGTTTCAAGAGCTTTACGAGCCGCCACACAGAGGTGCATCCAGGGCATGGACTATAACTGTCATTGTCCTTGTGTTAAACCACTCCAGAACCAGTGATGGTTTCGGAGGCTTCTTAATTGGGCTGTGGAGTAAAAGGACTTGCAAATTGCTCAGTGGGTTAAATTCTTCTTTCTTTCTTTTTTTTTCTTCAAATGAAAGCAAACTTTATAATCAAGCTCCCAGAATCTGAAGGAAGATTGGAAAGGCACAGTACCAGCGTTTATTGAGGTCAAAGTTTAAGTGTCATTGCTAATGCTGGTCCACTGTGTTTTAACACATCCAAAGTCAGTGCAGCTGTCTACCAGGAAATGTTAGAGTACTTTATGCCTCTGGCTTCTCACAAGTTTGATGGGGATGCTGATTTCCTTTCCCAGCACGACTTGGTAGTCTCCTTCCCTAACTAAAGTACCAACACCTGCTTTAATGATCGTTGGATTGCTGTGACTGATTGGTCAGCCACAGAGTATCAATGGAGTATTCTCAAGAGACACCAGACTCAACCAGAGACACCAGATTCAACGATGCAGACGAGCCGAATGCCACTATTAATGCAACCTGGGCTTAAATAGCACCTCAGCAGGGCTACGGGATAATCGCCTTGCATTGATGCAGTAATCCATGCAAAAGGAGTCCTGACCAAGCATTAAGTGTATATATAGCACAGCACCTGGATTTACTTCTCAGCCAGGGGAAATTTTAGTGGCAAAACCCTTCTTGTTGGTCTTGTGTATTATTATTAATATTTTATTTTAATCTGAACCTGTCAGACCTGTTGAAATGTTGCTCAAAATGATTTTAAAGGATTGCAAGATAGACTGGCTGCTCAGCCGCAAAGTGGCAAGTAGTGGTGACACAAAACATTTTGCACAGTGTTATAAATCCCAAGCATTTACAACGGAGTTCCAATTTAGGTATAATTTATTAGATTATACGTCATATTTGCTGCAGCTCTAACGGTACCCTCATATTTTTTCTGGCTTCGCGCAGACATTAGACAGTTGTGCTACGACTGCACTTATTATTTAATCTGAAAGTGTTTTGTGAGCCCTCAATAAAACACCTATGACACGCTGTGGTATGAAACCCATGACTTGTGTCCTACTACCAAAAACCCTAAACTTGGTGAAAGGATGTTCTTTCTTTTATATTGTAACTGTATCGGTATAAGGGACCTTTTGGTTGACAGGCTACGACCCGGGATGCAGAGGTGATGCGTGCAGCGTAGTTCAGACTGTTGGGTTTTGCTTTTAAAGAGCCCTGAAGAGGGTTTAGCCATAATGGATTTCCTCTATAATTACAAAATGTTGCTTTGTCTGAGGTTTGCTTGCGATTAGCCTCTTGCGATGCCTTCTCCGCTGATCCGTTCAGCCTCTCCTCCACAAGCGGCGCAGCTCCGAGGACTGCGAGGCGAAGCGGCATGACGAGCAAATCTTACTTAACATTCAAAAGGAAATCCCAGGCGGTTAATTTGCGGTTGGGAGCGTCTTGCGTGTGTCTTGTGAGGTATTACACCAGACCAGAGTTGTGGCGGCGCAGTTGCTGGTGGACGCTGGATGTTGTCAGCTGTTGTTTTTTTTTTTGTTTTTTTTCCTGTGCAAAAAGCAGCAGAGGGAGAGAGAGAGTTCTCAAAGAGCTTTTTGTCACGCTGTGTCACTACAAAGCTAAAATTTGTCTCAACAGTCACAGCTTGTGTCTGCTTCACTTCACACTGTTTTAATTCTAACGCACAGCGAGCGACTCCCTTCTTCTTCTTCTTTTTTTTTTTTTTCAAAACAGCCAAATGTCACAACACTCTCTGTCCTCTTGCCCTTCCTCCTCCTCCTCCTCCGCTGTCAGATCATAATGAGTAGCATCATGGCTGCCCTCTGCTGCCCGAGCGAGCGCAAATATGCATCTGTTTGTCTTTTCAAACACCTGTTAAGACCCTGCTCACCAGAGAGAGCGCTCAGCCGAGATTTGATGCGATTCCCCTGCTCGAGGGCAGCTGTCTGGGGAGCGGAGGAGTGTTAGGAAGCAAGAGAAATGCAGGGGGAGGGATGGAGACAGAAACAGGGGGATGAGGCGGTCCCTTTTTTAAAACAAAAACATTCATCTGGTCCTTTCAAAGCCGCTTGTTTTAACTGACCCCACTCCAAGGGCAGCCAAGTGTGTTTACAAGCCAAACGACTGCATCCCAGCATGCTTTCTGCCTCTTCAGATCAGTGTCAGATCCTCCCTGAGTGCTCTGCTCCTGCGGCTTCTCAGGAGAGACAGAAGAAGAGGCACAGCTTGACAGGACATGCAGGAGAGTGAATCGAAAATCCATGTTTCCCCTCAAGAAGAATGAGAAGACAAAAGGTTTCTTACCCAAGGTCACGCTTCGGGCTCGAAGCTACAAGCATCGACAGAACAGAGGAGTAGCGTGGCTTTAAACGCTCCGGTATTCCAGGATCTCTGGAGGTCTTATTTGTTTGTAGTTGCATAAAGGTCTGCTTATGCTCCATTTTATTCATTGAAATGGGACCGAACGTCTCTAACTTCGTCAGGCGTCACAGCCATCACGCTTTTAACCGCACTTATCAAGGTGGCGATGTAGCTACGAGAGCGCAGTTCTTGGTTTTACTGCTATTTTGCACGGCTGCAGGAACACCTCTGAACCATGAGTTGAGAACCCCGCTTGCTTCCCGAAGGATGAAAATGAAGAAGCAAGGAAGTGGTTCATGATGAGTTAATTGTGTATAATATTGGATTTGTGCTGGTGGCGAGCCACATCACTGAGGTGAACGCTGCGGGACGTGGTGTTCATGAGTGTGCCTCCTCCAACTTTGTCTCAAACTATTCAATATAAATGTGAAAGTAGCAGCATAGCAGGTCAGTGGTGCTTTAGCTGAAAGAAGAAAATATTACTTTATATAACCAAAGCATCAAACTTACTATTTGTTCTCTTTGGAAGTTGCTGCAAATAAAGAAGTTTTTAAGGTGGCTTTTGTAATTGTAAACACTTGTTTTCCGTTTAGTAAATGAAAACAGAAACATTTTTCAATGAGAACAGTATTTTTGGATTACTGTGTGTGAGCTTTCAGAGATCAGGAGGAAAAAAAGCCATCAGAACACAAAGTAAATATGATCAATATGTTCGTCACTGTATGGCATCATCTCCCCAAATGTTTTATTTTATCCCATAAAAGCTGAGAACCAGATGTGAGCCTGAAACGTTGTGTAAATTTAGTTCACAACCAACATTGGATTACAAAAGTTTTCGCACCCTCCTTGTTTTACATGTCGTCACTTTACAACCACAAACTTGAATGTGTTTTGGGGAGATTTTCTATGATAGGCCAACGGAAATGGTCAAAGGAAAACGGATAATTTTTTTTCTTACAAATCTAAAGATTATATTCTGCATATTCTACCAGGAGTGTCCTGAAATTAGCTCCAATCATCTTCCCATCAACTCTGCTGAAGAAACCAGCAGCCTCGCAACATGATACTCCCACCACTATGTTTGACTATTGGGAAGGTGTGTTCAGGGGATGTGCGGCGTTATTTTTCCACCTCACCTTGTATTTTGCATGTTGTGTCTTTTTTACTGCTTGTGGCAAGATGCACACTGGATTAGTGAAGGTTTCATTTTTCCCACTTTTCCTAAAGGTCAGATTTGGGGATTGACAGACTGAACTAGTTGCCCGGTAAATAGATTCTCCCACCTGAGCTGACGATCTGTGTAGCTCTTCCAGAGTCACCGTGGATTCACAAGCCTACCTGTAGGCAGGTTCTTGCACTGGATTTAAAAAAAAAACTTTAATAGGGTAAAAGGGGCTAAAAACAAATGCATTCCACACTATACACATTTTGATTTGTAAAATACCGATATATGTCATTGTCTTATGCAACAAAATGTGGGGAAAATTAGGAGGAAGAAGTCTTTTGCAAGACCGCAAGTGACGAAACATGGAAGCGAATAAAGCTCTGATATGTAGGAGCAGAGCGTTGAGCTAGTTCTTCTGTGAAGCAGTCGTGTAGCGCACTCATAACTAGTGTCCAGATTGCTGCGAAAATTTGTCATAAGCTGGTCAAGCCGCCGAAGGACTGAATCACGGCGTGACCTTCTCTGGACTTTTGTCGGCTGACGGATCCAGATCAAAACTCCTCCTTGAGGAGCTTCTAACATATTTGTGCCGTAGATTGCATCCAACATTTTGATTGATGCGGACTCATAGATGGATTAGAGAGGAGGAGGCTATCTGCTGGTCAGGTGGTAGCCGGCCGGCAGATGCAGCTCGGTCTCTGTGGGCAAAGAAAGCTGTGCTGCTGGTCGGAGCAGAGTGAGTCAGGCTGTAATGGACTGTCTTGTGCTCCTGCCTGCCTACCTCTAAGAGTTATCGCCTACCTTATCTATTCGCTGCAAGCTTCCTCACATTAACTGCTCGCAGGTTTTCTCCTTCGTTTATCGTTGCTTTTACTCTTGTTTGTTTTTGTTGTTCTCTTCCTCTTTCCTTCGCTGCCTTTCTGCCTCTGCTCGTGGAGAGAAACCTCACGTCGCGTAAAGGGCTTTTATGTCTAAAAATAATTACACTTCCAGATGGTTTCATTACTCCCTGACAGGAGTGATGAGTAAATTACAACTCTCAGAAACTCATCGGAGCGCTGTTACTGATGATACATTTGAGGAATAACGATTGTAAGATAAATAATTTTTCTGACAGTTAACAAATCCCTCCTGCAAACAAGCACCACTTATGTGCATCACCATGCAAAAGCATTGATATTTCTTTAACTTCCCCACATTCTCTGGCGTTATAATCGCAAACTTTTAATGTGTTTTGTGAAGGTCTCAAAGGTTCGTTAAAGAACGGACAGCATCATGAAGACCAAGGAACACAGCAGGCAGGTCAGGGAGAAAACTAAAAGCAAGGATGGATTATAAAACATCATCTCAAGCTTTTTATATATATATATATATATATATATATATATATATATATATATATTTGCCATAAGAAATGTGGGGAAGATGGTCAGATGAGAACTCTCTGGCCCACGTGCAAAATACTGTGGCTGAAAATTAACACTGCTTTTTGAAATTACTTCATTATTTGCTACTGGTTCACATCCAAATAACATACATGCTGCTATTCACAAAGAAATTTGTCTGGGTTTAATAAAAGGGAACAGACATCTGTTCATTAAACAGCATAAACGTTTTGCCTAATATCCATGCCTCTTGTGAGGTTATTATTTTAATCCTAAATCATATATTTATTCTGTCTTGGCTGCCTAATTAAATTTTTGTAAAGCTTTCACGTGGTTTGTTTAAAAGTCATCTTGAACCTACAGATTAACATACAGTATATTCTGAAACTAGCAAATTAGCATGGGTGCATCTAGAATATGAACAATGGAGACACCCTGGGTTAGTGTCCCCATTGTTTCTGTGGAGAAGTATGACGACTAGGGGAAATTATTGTCCTTGAAAACTAATATTTTTCAGAGGCACACTAAAAACGAAGGGGTAGGAGCTGCACTTGCAAAAAATCTCAAATGTAAATATTTTCTCTCTGAATGTATTCCTAAAATGGTATTGACCACTTTAATATCTAATTTAGTGTTTACATACCGTATATTTAGATTTTTAGCACTAGTTATAATTGTTACTCACTATAAAATAGCACAGGTGACATATATGTTTGCATTGAACTTGTGTTACCATCACAATAGCCATTTGAATGTGTAGTTTAGTACCTTCCTTAGAAAGCATGCAAATATTTTTGGCTGACATCCGTTACAGGATCGAAAGCCATTTCCATGACATGTAACAGCATATTAAGTCATATTTAAAAGAGCTATGAACAAGATAGGGACACCAAACAAAAGTTTTAGTGAAACCTTTTATAAAATGTAATGAGAAGGCCTTCTGAGAGAAGATTATTGCAGTTTCTGAGTTGGGTTAGAGGTCTCAAAAGAATGAGAAATGATTTACATAGTGGACATACATATGGCTGCCAACATGCCCAGTTCTAGCCGACCAACCAAGTTCACCCTGAAAGCAGATCCCAGTTTTTTCTAAAACCTAAAAAATATCATCTGAGGACTTTCAGCAGGCCCTTACTACTGTCGTTATGAAACGCATGTCTGTCTAATTAGAAAGGAACTGCACTAGTTTAACTTTGAAGGGTGCTGTTCGCGGAGAAAACCTTTGCTCTCAATGATGTTCGTGACGAGCTGGTAGGAACATAAAGAGAGATCATAATGTTCTGTCGACCGTCCAAGACTGAGTTATTTAGACAACAGAACAGAAGACATGTTTGCTGGGGAAAACCACCTCATACCAACTCTGAAGCGCAGAGGTGGAAGTGTCATGGTTTGGGGATACTCTGAGAAACAGGACCTTGCCAGTTCCCCATTGTAGAATCCAACATGAGGAAATGGGTGTGTGTGTGTGTGTGGGGGGGGGGGGGAGTTAATTGTATTTCCCAGGGTCATCTGCACACCTAAATCTTTCCCTGACCTTGTGATCCCGTCATCACCCTACCACAACCCCTTTACAACCAGCAGAAGTGATTATCTAAACTTCTCCTCCTCCTCAGTCCTCCCTCTGCACACATTTCTGTCCGCCGACTGTTCTCTTCAGCTTCTCCTCTTCCTCCCTCTCAGGGCTGCTCAGCCACCGTGAGTCATCCTCACCTGGTGAATAATTAAAAAAGTCTGGGACTCTCACTCCGTCTGGCCGTGGAGGGGTTGCCGGTGGAGGAGGAGGGGGAGGCAGAGTGATACCTTCCTCTGCGTCGCCCGAGGGAGAGTGTTATGGGCAGGATTATGAGCAACCGCCTGCCATCCATCCATCCCTCACAAATACATTTGCTTTCAGCAGCCTTGAAACTGCTCCCTCTGCCCCCGTTCGCAACATGGCTGCCATGTTTTCCTGGAAGGCTCGACGCAGTGTTGCAGCGGCTGCGCGGCTCAAATCGCGTGAGGCTGGGTAATTATTTTGGGAAGACTGCGCCAGACAGCGCAAGGTTGGGTTTGCTAATTCCAAAAGTACGGGAGGAGATCTGGGCTTTCAGTCACCCCCGGGATAATTGGATTAGCACCATTTAAAACAGGACAGTTCTGGGTGTTTAGCTCCTTCTTTCTGTGGCCGGTGGTGTTGGCAGCTTTTTACACTTCCAGTCACCGGTGTTACATCAGGTCATCTAGAATACTACATCAGTACAGAGATGTTTTTCTGCCTCTGTCCTTCTCACTGGGTTTGTTGAGTTAGCACTAAAAGAATCTGACCTGGGAATATGGATAAAGCATCTTTTATTACACTGCTCTGCAGCTGGCGCACAGCTTAGTGCTGGCCATGCACTACGTATAAACAGCTTTTCACCCAATTCCACATATGTTGGATTGATCTTTTCTTTTTTTTTTTTTTTTGCTGATTCGTTGAAACATCCTTAGTATGATCATTGCATTTCTTGTCATCCTGATGGGAGCATTCTTGGAAAAGACGCATAACTACAACAGCTCTTTGGGAAGCTGTTTGCTGCAGGAGAATTTCTGATTGTTTAACCTACCAGCTGAATTCAGCTGTACCTAGAGGCTCTGACGCTGTTTTGAAACCAACGCACGAGCACAGCAGATATCAATTTGATTTATTCTCTTCTGTCCATCCAATGCATTTTATTGATGAAAGCTGTCAACACTTTTATATTAAAGCATCCTTAGCGTATAGTATTTTTTTCACATTTGCTCTGATGCATTACTCAAACCCTTCACATACTGTCTCTGAAACCTACGTGCAGAATCAGAATAAGAAATACTTTAATAATCCCAGAGGGAAATTGCTGTTTCAGTACAATCGCCATAACATAAGAAACATCACAAACATTTCAGGGGGGGACGATTTACTGAGGCCTTGCTGCCAAGGAACCGCCTTACACGGTGCCCACATGGCGCTGCCATTACTCTGTGAAAAGATAGAGGCAACAAAAAGGAAGGTGGGAGGGAAAAAACATAACTCATACTTTATCCTATAACAGGATACAGTTTGAGATATCAAAAACCTCTTGCACAAAAAGCACAAATAAGACGAGACACATATAGCAGAAGGTAAACATTTGAGACTAGTCGCGTGTAAGTTCATCAGTTTATATGAGCATCAGTTATGTGTGTCTAAATGTTATGTGTGTTTTACATTGTGCAGCGTAACAATGTAAAACAACTCAACATGCACACTTTCGCCATTGTACTTACTGTCTGGCAAAGTACATATTTTCTGCACCTCTGGCTCTCTGTATGCTTATTGCTGGCAGTCTGCAGAGTGTGAAATGAACTACCCCACAGGCTGTCATCTGAGCAGCACCTACTTCTCGCTGCAAGAATCTGATCACAGCTCACCTAACTGAAGGAAACAAAGGAAAGACTGAACTAAAAATAGGATTTGACACCGTGTCTGAGAGCGCGTGTTGGTGTTATTTCAAGTTTGAGGCTCGATTCCTGCTCGTGTTGGTAGCTTCGTGTTAAAATGGGGCTAACAACCTACATGCGGTACAGTGGCGAAGGCCGGGGTCTCCCGTGCCCCCGGGTCGAACTATTAACAGAACCCGATTCTGTTGCTTTTTATGTTAATGTGTTGATCTTGCCAAGCACAACGTAACTGATTAGATTTTCCCTAAAGTGCAGAAACATCCCCAACATCCCCTGCAGACGTGCTTAAAAATGTGCTCAGTGTTTATTCAAAGATTTTCAGTTTCTGATGGACTCAGCTTTGGTGGGTCCTCGTGTTTCTGACACCATAACGTGCTGCTGCTGCTACAAATGCCTTTCTTTGTGCTTATTTCTTGTTTTTGCCACCGAGCTGCACCTTGCTCTGTCCTCTGACACACTGCTGCCGTTTTCATTTCTGTCCTCACTCGCTTGTCTTTCTCCTTCCTCTCCTTTCTCTCTGTCTGACGCTTGCTGTCCGTCGCAGCTTCTGCAAATAGCACCCATGCCTGGCAATCTCAATCACGTAAGTTACTTTAAATTTCATTTGTCGCATCACGCTGCTTGTTCTTCACACTACTTCACACTACCTTGCAAAGTGTTCATAACCGTTGAACTTCACTTTACTCCAACACGCTGGAGGGAGATCCAGCGCCCTCAAGCTCAGTATAAATACAGCCGCGTTGTGAAGGCCGCAGAGGTTTGTTAGGGAGGTAAGCATTGGGGCGACCCTGAAAGAAAACCTGTTAGAAGCTTCAAACGGCTTGAGAACGCGCTGGAGGTTTATCTACCAGCAGGACGACGACGACACTAGACATGGTGCAGAGAGCTACAGGGGAATGATTGAGATCAAAGAGGATTCGTATGTCAGAACATCAATCGTAAAGCCTTGGTTCAATTGAGAGTTTGTGGCAAGAGTTGAAAAGTTATGTTCATAGAAACAAGAACAATGAGCAAAATGTCAGCCTCTAGATGCGCAAAGCTGGTAGAGACATACCCCCCCAAGACCCCGCAGTAAGGTGGCTTTACAAAGTGTTAACTCAGGGGGATATAATGCAAAGGCGAGCAGATTTTTATTTGTGAAAAGATCAAATTAATTGAAATAATGCACCCTCCTCAATCCAATCGAACAATCCACTAGTCATGCATCACATTGTGTTGGGCCATCACATAAAAACTCAACGACAGACATTTAAGTATGTGTTTGTAACATGGCAAAAAGTGGAAAAGTACTATGCGTGTGTATACTTTTGCAAGTGGCTGCACTTCTGTGCTCTACTAATTGACAAATACGAAATAAAACGATGATCCAGTCTCAAGCAGAATCCCTAATAAGATGATATTACATTAAAACGGATGCCGCAGCCATTAGAAGAGGGTATGCTTTAACAGCTCAAAAGACGAGGCTCCGGAGATGACGCCCAGAGGCAGCAGGTTGAGGTTTACAGAGGTTTTTATCACACAGCTTTAGAACTGTGTACCACATTCATTTTACCCTCATTAGTCTGTAATGGTCCATATGTTCTGCGGAGAACACGAACAACCTCTGGTTGACTTTGCCTTATTGACTCCCCCAAGTGAGCCACTGATAAAAGCAGTCGCTGTGGATGGAGTGGAGTAATAATCGGCTTCTTTGATCTTTTTAGTTGCATTTCCCTCGCTCTGTGAATTAACTGATTGTGTTACTCCTCAGGTTATCACAATAGCACAACATACTTACATATTGTAACCCATAAATCTTCTTTTAGTATTATACATATTATATATCCTTCCATACACCATCCAGCTTGTGGCTATTGCAGTTACTATATTTAAAATCTATCGCTTTCTACCCTGAAGATGCTTACTTACACTTAAAAAGGGGCTAAGAAATCTTAAAAGTTTTGTTCAAGAAGTCAGGATTTTTCTTTTTACCACAGTCAAGTGGAGGACATCTGGGTTTTCCACTCTTTTACCCCTAAAGCTCTAAAGCTGTTACCCTGACCCCCCCACAGTGCGCTTTGCACCTTATCGGCCTCAGGACATCGCTCTCAAACCTCTGCTGTTCGAGGTCCCCAGCATCACCATGGACTCGGTCTTCACGGGACGCGAGTGGCTCTTCCAAGAGATCGACGCCCACCTCAACAACCCCAACGGAGGCAGCAGCCACGGCGTCGTGATCGTGGGCAACATCGGCTTCGGCAAGACGGCGATCATCTCCCGGCTGGTGGCGCTCAGCTGCCACGGCACCCGCATGAGGCAGATCGCCTCCGACAGCCCCCAGGCCTCACCCAAACGTAGGCTTCAATCCACTTCACTTTAGTGTTCATGCCTCCTAAGTGCTACCCTTTAGCACCCCTCTAATTTGTTTAAAAGATGATTAATGTTCCCTCAGCTGGCCCTTAGCTTGTTCTTGCTGTCTTGTGTCCAGATGGAGAGGGGCTCCCTCTCACGCAGCCCCAGCCCACGCACGGCACCCTGGGAGGAGGCAGCTGTCCTGGAACTCCTGAGATGAGGCGACGTCAGGAAGAATCCATGAGAAGGCTCGCGTCACAGGTACAAAAAAACCAAACGCTCCAATATTCAGACACACGCTTCCTGTCAAATCTAAAGTATTTTAGTCTTTTTTTTAACTGCTTTTCATATTGAATGGTTGTACGAATGCAATTTGTGGAGTTTTTTTCTTTTGCTTTAGAAATGTAATAGTAATTTCATCCTTAATTTGCTTAATGTGGACGTGCCACTTTTTCAACCCTTATTTTTTTTGTGTGCTTTTAGTCGCTAAAAATTGTGCTGAATATTTTAATGTAGTCTGTTCAGGAACTTTGTAATTATCTTTCTATTAATTGTGGCTCATATTTTTCAAGCTGTTCAGTTTTCTCTCTTTTCTATTACATTTTTCGAATAATTACATCACAGTATTTGCTGCAGAATTGCTAAACAAGGTCATAGACTTCCAGTTTAGCAGTCTCGCGAATATGCCATTTTTATTTCTCTGAGCCATTTTGTAGTCCAAGCTGAAGGATACGGAAGTGCAAGTGGATGAGGCAAAATGTTCATTACAACGTCCCCCAACATCCTACAAAGATTGCCGATCAGGGTTGAGTGGAACGCGCAGCGACCCGGGGAAGTCGCTCTCAGATAGACCTCAATGTTCCCCCTTTTTACCCCTGGGTAAAAAAAGGGGAAATATTGACGAGGAATTCAGACCAAAGCATTGCCGTTCCACTTTATATAGCCCACAATTGAGTGATTTCAATGTGAAAAGGAAGAACTGAAATCCATGATATTACCTTTAGGTGCTCACATCAAGTTACTTCGATACCTCCTCTCTGTTATTTTTACTGCAAAGTTTTGCAGAATGAACAAAAAAAGCCTCGGGATCGGTGGTGGCCCATGTTCGGAGGCCTCAGTCTCCGACGCGGCCGTCCCGGGTCCAAGTCCGGTACCGTGGACCTTTGCCGCATGTCTTCCACCCTTCTCTCAACCCATTTCCTGGTAGCCTGCTGTCAAATAAAGGCCAATATTGCCTAAAATAAAACAAATAAGTAAAAAATCAATTATAAAACATACATGAGTATTGTTGCTCCTCCTCTGTTTTGTAATCATTTTAATCAGTGAGACACTGAGAGCAGGCTTCATCATTAAAATGTATGGAGTTTGCTTTCAGCATTTTTCTATTTATTTTATTTATAGCAAAAGTAAAAGCTGTTTATGGGGAACATCTTGTAATTGTAAACTTTTTTTATTTGTCTGAACATGAAAATCTGAACTTACAAAACTACATTTAAAGAACTAGATTAGTTTTCAGACGTACTGTATTACATGCAGTGGTGGTATGAAACCTAAGAATGGTTTTACTTGCTGTAATTAATTTTGATGTGAATTTCATGGTTGAAATACATGCATCCACATTAACCGAAAACCTGCAGCTCTTTGGTGTCCCGACCGTCCTCTTTTCAGTCTTGAATGGACACCTAAATATAAAGTGTGAACCCCCCACCGCCTCCACCGCCTTCCCTGTTGTTCCTCCAGTCTGCATTTGCACCTTGATCCCCCACATTACCCTGCTGCTCGGCCATCTGCATCCCTGGTCCTAGCCTGATGTATTATGCAGATGTGTTTAAAAAAGAAAAAACAACTTTGCCAGGGAGCCTTATAAAATATTTATATCTCAAGAAAGCCATTTCCCAGCCAAGCTATTAGATCTTGTTAACTCTTGGCATTAATAATTGAGCTCACTTCCTTTTTCACCCCTTTTGTTTTAAAGCCCTTTATTCCACTGTGACAAAAAATTTGCATTTCATTTGATGAGGTCCCCCCACCCCCAATCTTTCTGCCCTCTGATCGTTATGACTTCCTCTGAAAATGCAAACTCTCTGTCACACCTGCAGCCGTTGTTTTGTCTGAGAACCTCTCAGAGCTCCACTATCAGCCCTGCTTTACATCCTTGCAAAAAAAAAACCTTAAAGGATATCTCTGAGTTCATTCACCCTTTCATCTGATCATGTTTCCAGTACGTAGCTGCGAAATGTGACGGTTTAACACTTGACTCCGTCGTGCCACAGTCAGCTCGCACATGCGTGAGCTGACTGGGAATCAGCCTGCAGATATGAATTATTAATGGCCGAAGCCTTACAGTGAAACAACAAGCATTATGTTTCATTATGCCGCAATTATCCAGCATGAAGTTGAATCCATCCAAAATGACACGTAGAGTTTATAGATACTGGACAAAAAAAAAATTAAACGGACTCTGCGCTCACCCCACTTAAAAAAAAAACAGAGTTAATTCTCAAGGCGGTGTCCTCTCCAGCATTGATCTTTGATAGGTTTCGTAACCCGCAAAGGTTGGCATAGGCTTCATTAAGTGACCTGCAATTTTCTCTCCCCCCCCTCTTTGTCGCCCCCAGGTGGTGGCCTACCACTACTGCCAGGCGGATAACGCCTACACCTGCCTGGTGCCAGAGTTCGTGCACAATGTGGCCGCCTTGTTGTGCCGCTCGCCCCACCTGGTCGCCTACAGGGAGCAGCTGCTGAGGGAGCCACACCTGCAGAGCGTCCTGAGTCTGCGCTCCTGCGTCCAGGACCCCCTGGCTTCCTTCAGGAGGGGGGTCCTGGAGCCCCTGGATGCACTTTACAAAGGTGGGAAATCCTGATGAAAGTATATAAACAGTGACTATATGCTCACGCAGCGTTATTGTTGTTGTGAATTTTGATGCATCTGGATTTAAGAAATTGGCCTTTTATTTATTAAACGGCCCTTACAGGGAATGAATCTTGTCATTTCCAAATGTTTTACTTGTCTTTTGGTGTAACAAAAAATATGGTAGCTCATAAAGGCAATGGCGGGTGTAGTGGTAAGCAGCGGTAAGCACAACATGGTGTGTACGTAATGAAACCTAAGCACTCAACTAAAGTAGATCAAAGCTTTAATCTTGATTTTACTGAACTGCAATACGTTACAGTTAAATAGCCAGCAAGCGTGTTTGCTTTGGAGCCATAATTATTAATTTTTTTGTTTTAAATTAAGCAACGTTTGGTTCTTTTTACACAAATATGTGGAAAAACGAAAGCAGGCCTGTTTGATTTATGTCAAGTAACATCTATCTCCCCCTTTACTTCGGTGCGAAATGAATTGCATCTATAAATGGACTGAATTTTTATAGCTCTTATCTAATCATACCAACCACTCAAAGCCCTTTGCACCACAGCCACGTTCACCCAATCTCACTCACAAACCCGCGCACTTTGACACGGATGAAGATGAGGTTGAGGGCCTTGCCCAGGGGCACATCGACATGTGGAAGAGGAGGAAGCTGGAGTCGAACTGATAACTTTCCCGTTGCAAGATGAGTTGTTTTGTCAAAAAGATGTTAGTCTCAACATGTGCAAACCTGGAGGAGCCAGGAAGCCCAAATAGATTTGAAGCTGTAATTACAGAAAAATCTCGACCTACAAGAGTATTTGCTCTGAGGGGCTGCATACAAATGCCTGTAACGTTTATCACATGTAATCCTGATAAATATATTGCTGTTTGTGGTTGCAAATGCAAAAGAAGTGCCATATGTAGGAATACTTTTGCAAAGCACTGTACATAATATAAGCAGTGTTTTATTTTGGGGACATTTTGTAGCCCTTTTTTTCTTTTTGTTGTAGGAAATAATTCCTCTTTAGATTGTAAAAGTTGTTGACACCCAACACCTTCTCTAGTCTTCCTGATTTATTTAATGTACTTGCTTATGTGTTGTAATACCTTCTTAGTGTTCTCAGTAAAACACAGCTAACTGCTAACTTTAAATTCTTAGGATTAAAATAACTCTTTCTACTATTTGTTTTGGTGACGTAAAACATTTTGTTTACAATCGACTCTGAGATGTCCATCTTTACCCCAATAAACACGTCAATAAACGGCAGAGTCTTAAACTGTTACAATAATCTATTTAACAATTTTACTAAAATGTTTCTCCACGCTGACCTCTTTTTAGAGAGGAAAATCAACTCCGAGGAGGACCTCATCATCCTCATCGACGGCCTCAATGAGGCTGAGTTCCACAAGCCGGACTATGGAGACACCGTCGTGTCCTTCCTCACCAAAACCATTCACAAGTTCCCTCACTGGCTCAAACTGGTGGTGACAGTCAGGACGACATTACACGTGAGAGGACGGACAGCTTTCATGTCATTGCAATCGTTGGGGAATTTGTTTCCCCTTTATTTCTGAATGGATTTAAGATTTGACTCATTTCGACACGTTTGCCTTGAATATGCAGATATTCTAAACATTTCACCGCAGAGACATGGAAGTTGTAGCATTTCTTACCAATTTTTTGTTTCCTTTTTTACATGAAATCTTCCGTTAAATGTCTCAAACGTGTTGCATGCAGGAGATCACCAACGCGCTGCCATTTCACCGCATCTCCCTGGACAGCCTGGAGGAGAACGACGCCATAGACCAGGACCTGCAGGGCTACATCCTGCACCGCATCCACAGCAGCCCGGAGATCCAGAACAACATTTCGCTCAACGGCAAGATGGACAACACCACCTTCGGCAAGCTCAGCGGCCACCTGAAGGCCCTGAGCCAGGGGTCCTACCTGTACCTCAAGCTCACCTTTGACCTCATTGAGAAGGGCTACCTTGTTCTCAAAAGCTCCAGCTATAAGGTGGGTGGTTCTGGCTTTGCTTTTACAGCAATCTTGATTTTTAAATCCAGGGTTCCTGCACAGTCTGGGGGAAAAAAAATACTGGAAACTAGGGCTGGGTATCATCTAGGATGAGCCAATTCGATACGATTCTCAACACATAGCTCACGATACAATACGATTCTCGATATATAGCTCACGATACAATACGATTCTCGATATATAGCTCACGATACAATACGATTCTCGATATATAGCTCAGCTTGATTTGATTTGACTCCAGTATCAATATTTCTTACTTTCAAATTAATGCTCAAAGTCATTCAATCAACAAAACCAACCAAATATTATATTTATGTTCAATTTATTGAACACTGATATATTGACAGGAAAATAAAGTGCATTTGGTTCAATGCTTTTAACGTATCACAGAAACCAAAAATGTGCCCAAACGCCTGATTTTAGGGACGAAGGCGCTTCTAAAATCCTGACAGCCATTCTGCAAATTCGATTCACTTGCACTTCCTCGCTGTGAACAGTAATGGCGCGCTGTAATGACTCCCCCTAGGGGTTGGGAGGTATATCTATATTGAAAGCCAGAATATCAATATTAAATCATTTTTAAAAACATCGATATTAATCTTTGTATCGATTTTTATGCACACCCCTACTGAAAACTATGTAAGACTGTAGATTTCCTCTGTTTCTCCTCCTTTTTTGTCATCGAAAAAAAACACAAAGGTCCATCTCCCTTTTCCCAAAGTTTATCCCAAAATATTCTGTGGACGAGACAAGAACTGAACTCTTTTAAACTTGAACTACATCTGTCATAAAATCAACAGCTTTTCAGAAAAAGAACGTCTTCCTGACAATCAAACCTGGTGGTGGCAGTGGGGTAGTTATGGGATGCTTGGCTGCTTCAGGACCTGGCCAAGCTCAAACACATTTTGGTTATGCAACAGGACAAGGATCTTAAGTACAAGGTTCAGGAGTGGCCTAGTCAAAGGTTTGAAAACCATTAAATGTAGCTCCTTTAAAACAATTCTATAAAGAAGACTGGACCTTTATCCCTCATGTAAAAGACTGAGTGCCAGCTATCACAGATGGTAGTTGTGGGGTGGCACGTCCAGTTAATAGGTTTAGGGGGCAATTACTTTTCCACTTTGTTCCAGGTTGGTGTAGATGGCTTTTTTCCCCCTTAGTGAATTAAATCTTGATTAAAAAACTACATATAGGTTATCATTGTTTCATCTTTAGACGTTTGACGATCTGAAACATTGAAGTCTGAGATAAAGAGCCAAAACTGGAAGAAAAATTGCAAGCAGTAAAATACCTTTTTTTTCCGAGAAATATTGGAAACTTTAGCTTCGAAAACAACAGATTTTTGACCCCGTCAATGGAAGTATGGAAAATTATGAGAAAAAAATGGGGTTTAGTGGGTGCTGTTCAACCAGCTGTAGCTTTAATACGCAGCTCATGAAGGTAATTATCCACCACCTGATGACCTGCCTCCAGCGCTCTGCATCAAAATTGATACCCCCTAATAAAACTTTAAGGATACGTCGACAGAAAGACGTTCTGTTTTTAAGTTCGGTTAATAAGTGCCGTGCAGACATAAAGGTACTGCATGCAGCAGTCACTAAAAGTAAATGAAACTGTGCTGTAGTTCATTTATTATGGATTTAATTGTTCTTTAAAAATCTCCTAATCCAAAATAAATAAATTACTAATCACCCCAGACAATACTAGGGTGCCTCTTTTTTTCTCCATTATTTACCTGCGTTGTCGTTTAACAAGAGCTGCTTCTTTACGGCCGGGGCCCAACACCACCTTTGATAAATAATGCATTTGAAATGTTTCAGTGTGCATTTCCTAATGAAATATTTTATCTCGCACCCCCAGACTCATTTAATTTCATGTATTCGGACGTGCCTCCAGACTCCTTAAAGAAGTGACAAGTGATAAATTTACATTTTTTTTTTTTTTTTTGCGCCGCTAAAGTCCATGTGGAGCAGCGAAAGGCGGCGCTGTGCAAACACGATGCATTATTCATGTCGCGTCGAAGGGATCCGAAGGAAATCTGCATTACCATTCAGACTGTCTGCTCCCTTCCTTTCTTCCCTCCTTCCTCAGGTGGTTCCAGTAAACCTGGCGGAGGTGTACCTGCTGCAGTGCAACATGCGCTTCCCCACCCAGTCGTCGTTCGAGCGGGCGCTCCCCCTTCTCAACGTGGCCGTGGCGTCGCTCCATCCGTTGACGGACGAGCAGATTTACCAGGCCATCAACTCTGGCTCGCTGCAGGTAATTTGCCTGAATCGCCTTAGATAGGGAGACTTTCTGTGTGTCAGTCACTTTCAAACCTCAAGGGTGTGAAAATGAATAGATTTCACACCGTCATTATTTATTAACAAAAGATGAAGTTTAAATTGAATACGTCCTGTTGATTCAATAGTTCGGAGAACGTCCGTTGGCTGCAATGAATTGAAATACATGTTTTACATATTTAATACATGTTTTTTTATGAGTTAACCCGTTTCTCACGTCGCTGGGGAGGAGTTTCTGTCTAATTTGGAGACAAGGGCCTCACATTTGGCTCTGTAAGACAGGCCCACATCACCAGTCTTCCACTGCCGTGCTTGGCAGAACAAGGTGTTTGTGCTGATTTGTTGGGCTTGGTTTTCTTCCAACATGGCGTTGTGTATTACCAGGGTTTCTGCAGTGTCTTAAAAACAATCAAGCAGTTAATAATCATCTCTATTCTAAGGCAGCCCTAAGGCTTGAAGTATGTGCAGAATTTCCATCATAGCGCTTGTTGCTCTTCTTCCTCTGACCTTTCTTTTAATTTGATTTGATTTATTGATTTATTTTGAGAAATGTTCAGGCATAGAGGTGTTTTAGTTCAGGCTCATTACACTGATCCAATGTCTCGCCCTATTCTTTCCACCCTTTCCTTTTTGAATACTACAAAAAGGCCACTTGAACTACAGCTTCTTTGAAAGAAATCTTAGTACCATACATTTTGTATTGCTCACCCCTAAGTCTCGCCTCAGTTGAGAAATGGATCATAACCAAAAGAACAAGATATAGATGTGGCTGAAAGAACTTCCTCTATAGTGTGGCTGAACTTAGCCTTGGAGATAATATGAGGAGATCCATCATCTGATGCAGAGAGCTGCTGCTCCTCTGCTTCAGGAGGACTCAGCTGGGCTACTTTGGGCCGTGTGGCTCCTTTGGAGGTTTTCTGATCTTGGAGGAGACCTCTGGGCAGACCCTGAACCCAGTGGAGGGACCATATACCCATTTTGACCTGGGAACACCATTGGATCCCACATAATGAGATAAGAATCAGAAGAACGGCTGCATCTCCCTCCTGGACCTGCATCCGTGTATGAATTTGTTTCACCTTGGAAAAATAAACACTTAAAAAGTTGCACCAGAAGTGTTATGTTAGCTTTCGCCTGAAAACTTGTTTTTAACCATAAAAGGTTTTCCCAAAATAAGCAAGATGCATGCAAATTATGCTACCTGGACAGTAGCTGATCTTGCACCAGGAGCTGAATATGACTATAAATATCGATGCTCTCTGCTCCGATAATTAAATCTAGTGACTTTTCTGCACCAATAAACACATGTTACTGATGCTGCTTTTTTCTGCACTTTTAATAAACCAGATGAACTCTTTTCTTTTCGGCTCAGAGGGTGCAAAAATTGTCTTTTTGCTCACAGGTGATTTATAAAGCAGATTTATGATTTGAAGAAAGTTCTTCACTTTGCCTCAGTTCATTTTTATATGAGCTTTGGATCCAGAGACTGGAGTATTTATTCAGGAATTTGCTCTTTACGGTTTCTTAGTATTAATGTGGTAGAAGTAACACACTTGTGCCTCTTTTTCCTGCGGGGCTACATGCCACACAGGGCAAAATCCTTCTGAGAAACGCGTAAAGGTGCAAGTAGACCATGCACAGTATTTTTGTAATTTCCATCCTTTCCTCTGCGAGGACTGAAAAGTAACGACTTCAATACATGCGTTGTGTTTGTGCGGCAGGGCACCCTGGACTGGGAAGACTTTCAGCAACGCGTAGACAACCTGTCGGTCTTCCTGGTGAAGAGGCGGGACGGCACCAGGATGTTTGTTCACCCCTCCTTCAGGGAGTGGCTGATCTGGAGGGAAGAGGGAGAAAAGACAAAGTTCCTCTGCGACCCGAGGTGAGAACAGATGGAGATAAGCGGGAGAGCAGGTGGATAAGGGGACAGTAAAACCCAGGATCAGTGACACCCTGTAGAGTCCTGACACCCTTAGCAAAGACGTGCAAAACAAACTTTAACTGATTAATGCTTTTATTGCAGTCGCACAGTCTCGCACTGAAAAACGTAGTACATTTATTCAGTGGGTGATTAAAAAAAAACATGGTAAATAATAAAATGCTTCCTGAAAATATAGGAAACAAGTCAGACTCAAAATTGTTCCACTGTACAGATTAAAAAAAATCCCTTTTGAAACATTTCCTGTGGCATCGAGCTGTATAATGCCTTGAGACAGTGATATTGCATGTGACTGACCAACACAAAGTAGGACATAATATTGATCTGGACAGAAAATGAAGAAAATTAGACAAAACCTAAAGTCCTGTGTGGATTTCGTTTCAGCCCCCCTAAGTTAATACTTTGTTGAATCATCTTCCGTTGCCGTTACAGCTGCAAGTCTTTTATGGGTATGTCGTCACCAGCGTTGTACATCTAGAAATGTACCTTTTTTGCAAAACAAGTTAAACATTTAGTTCCATTAAGTACAGTGTCCCGTCCCTGCTGAATATAAGATTCCCCACAGTTGTTTTAAGGCATTATTTTTCAGCTACACATGGTGTTTGTTTTTGTTTTTTTATTGTGACAAACTAAATATTGGACTTCTTATGGAGTTCATTCCAGAATGGCTTTCTTCTTGCCAGCTTTTCATAAAAGCCGGATGTTTGGAGCCAGATCTCTCACCTGACCCACGACTCCAAAAGGCTCATCATTCAAAGGCCTTTTGGCTGCATCTCTGAATAACGCTCCACACCTGCTTTAAACTTCTCCATAACTTTATCCCTGGCCTGCCGACTGTGCTGAGGTTGAATTACGCACTGATGGGCTCAATTTACTGCTTTTGAAAGTTACTGGTTGCATAATAAAAGACTTGACGGATATTTATTCGTAAAAGAAAAAGTAGAAATATTGAAAACTACTAAATCAAACCCCGATAAGTTGCACCTATCTGTGGTGACAGATCGAGAAAACATGAACAAGTTGAAACAATTTGCCTTAAAAGGTAACTGCATAATGAAACTGGTTGAACGTTGTTTTATCGCTGTAAAAACAAACATTTAGTTTGCATTGTAAAGTGGTGAGACATGCTGTAACACCTGAAGGTGTCAGTTTGTGGTCGCTGCGTTTTGTTTACCCTGTAGACGTAATGTCAGTGAAAGCAGCTCCAGCAGCAGAGCCATTTAAAGTGAGCCGGCCTCCTGAGAGAGCTGGAAGCATTGACAGAGCGTCCTCAATGTCTCTGCAGGAGCGGACACACCCTGCTGGCCTTCTGGTTCTCTCGCCTGCAGAACAAGCTGAACAGACAGCAGACGATCGAGCTGGGCCATCACATCCTCAAAGCACATATCTTCAAGGTGGAACATTTTAACGACCCCCCTCGCACCCAGACAAACACACACCCCCACACAGCTGTGGTCGAGCGCCGCACTAATGAATATTTACATTCCTGTCTTCAAGGGTCTCAGCAAGAAAGTCGGAGTCTCCTCGTCTATCTTGCAAGGTTTGTGGATATCCTACAGCACGGAGGGTCTTTCTGCAGCGCTCTCATCACTCAGAAACCTATACACTCCCAACATCAAGGTACCGAATCCCAGAAATCATGTCTCGGCATTTAATAATCACACGCAGGAAGCATTTCTCAGATAAATCCTTAAGCGTCGCTCTTGGTGTGTGTGTTTAGGTGAGTCGGCTTCTGATGCTGGGCGGTGCCAACGTGAACTACCGCACGGAGGTGCTGAACAACGCCCCCATCCTCTGCGTCCACTCCCATTTGGGCTACATGGACATGGTGGCTCTGCTGCTCGAGTTTGGTGCCTTTGTGGACGCCCAGTCTGAAAATGGCCTCACGCCGCTCGCCTACGCCGCCGCCGGCGGGCACATGGCCATCGTCACGGCACTTTGCCGCAAGAGAGCGAAGGTGCAGGGAGGAGACGGACGGCGAGGCGCGACGGACGAGGTTCAAACACACTTTGACTTTTGGGTTGATGTTTGTGTCTTTGTTCAAAGGTGGACCACTTGGACAAGAACGGCCAGTGCGCCCTGGTTCACGCGGCCCTGAGGGGCCACATGGAGGTGGTGAAATTCCTCATCCAGTGTGACTGGAACATGGGCTCCCAGCCGCAACAGTCCCCACAAACGCAACAGCAGGCGGCCTTCACCAAGAGCCAGGCAGTCCAGCAGGCGCTGGTGGCTGCAGCCAGCATGGGCTACACAGAGGTACGGCAGGTCTGCTTTAAGTCCGAATCACAATGACGCTTCACGGTACTCTCTATAAAAACTCCCCTACAGTTCTGATGTTCACCGCGTCCATTTTATAGAGGCAGTTCTCCTAAAATGTTGGTCGAACTTTGTTTTTTGCATCTTTATGTGGAATCTTCAGGAGAGTTGATTGAGCAAATTCAGTAAACCGGTTAAATGAGCCGTCGTTCATCCATCGAAGGCTGAGTGAGCAAACACTGGAATGGCACAAAGAAAGACTCCATCTGTAAAAGATTAAAAAGGAAAATCTATTATATGAAATAGGAATATTTAAAAAGGGTACGCTATTATCAAAGTTAGAAATAATTGGCAAAATAAAGAGGAAAAAAAAACATTAAATTGGAGTGAGAGAGAGATAGAGAGAGAGAGAGATAATTTTTCTTTGTTCTATTTTAAGTCTTGAAACTAACAATTACTCTATTAATTTGCTGTCAATATTTCCATTTAATAAAATATTTGTCATATTTCATCGGTTTTAGAATTTAAACACGGTCAGCAATTTAACTTGAGTTAAAAAAAAGATTTCAAAAAAACAAATACTAAAATAAAAAAGAATATACAGCAAAAGGAAGATTATTTGGTTCCAAGAGATCCATCAATGTGTTTTTTACTCCATTTATTTTTTACTCCATTTATTTACACTCAAATTTGTTTTTCTATATGTTATTACATGTTTGAATTTCTATAAAACATAAAAAGTATGCAAAACTATTCACACTAACAAGTCCATATTTTGTGGCTCTACGTTCACAATCCTCAGTGTCTTTTATTGGGATTTTATGTGATAGTCCAACCTTTAGTAGTATTTAATTGCGAAATGGATGGAAAGGGACACATCGTTTTAATACTTTTTTTTAAAATAAATAGAAACCTTTAAAATGTGCTGTGAATTGTATTAAGCAACCTTTAGTCTGCGACCTCTAAATAAATTCCAGTTCAAGAATGTTAGAGTTAAATACAGGAGAGCCGTGTCATTAAGCTTCCTATTCATAATTATGCGCTACTTTTTGTTGGTCTATCTCATTAAAAACCCCAATTAAAATGCATCAATGTTTGTGGTTGTAGGAAAACAACATGTGAAAAGGTTTTTGCAACTCACTCTAAATCAGTGATCCAAGATATTCAAACATGTAAGACAGGAAGCCGTAAGACAAAAGGGAAATAAAGACTGCAAATAAAAGTAGAGAAACACGCGTGGTTTAAAAAATAAAATTATGTGAAAATACAGCGGGACATTTGATGGTTGTCTTATTTCATGTTTTCTTCCTCCAGATTGTTTCCTACCTGCTGGACCTGCCAGAGAAGGATGAAGAGGAAGTGGAGCGTGCTCAGATCAATAACTTTGACACCCTGTGGGGGGAGACAGGTGGGAATACCTGCAATAGCAGCAATAACACCTAAAACCGTACAAAAATCAATAGTGAAAGGTTTGTTGATGCGAAGTCCTCGGACAGCTGCAGGAGAGTATCCTGGAGTCTCTCCAGACGTCCACTGTTTTTCTTTTAAGAGGGTGCTGCTGAGTGTCGCTGTGAGGCAGAGCGCTGCAGTGCGGATGTAAGCGATCTCTCTTGTGCGTCTGCTGCCCGCTGCAAAGTCAGAGCCGGATGACGGTGCAGTCAGAGGCGTCTGGGCACAAGCGGGAGAGGGGTAGGGAAGGAGGGGGTCGTTCCAGGGGGGCTTTCAAACCACTCTGATTGTACTGTGGCGGGGAGCTGAGAAAATGTAATGCATCATTGTAACCTGCAGCTGTAAAACCCCATTACAGTCTTTCATCTCCCAGCTGCGGCGTGGAAACGGCTGTTCCCAAGTGTCAGCTGAGGAGGGAACAGGGACTCACTCCGCCGCACGTTTATCATTTGTAAGAGATCAGAAGGTCAACAGCTGCTGTGGAAGAGCGAGGCGGGGAAATATACACAGTTACGCACCTCAAATCAAGGGCCTTCTGCAGCCAAGATTGAATAAACTGATGCAGGGTCATTCTAACATGGCAGCAACCACTCTGAGTCTATGAAACACAGTCATGCTTCTTAAAAAAATAAATAATAATAATAATTTCCTCATGCAGAAATCATGTTTTCAAAAACACTCTAAGTTGCATAATTTTAAAACTGCTTTTTAATTTATGAATTCATGTATGTGATTTAAAAGTCCATTTACATTAGTGATTCTATATAGCTTCATTACGAATGGCACACGTGCATTTTAAGCATTTGTCTTTGTTAACTGATATTATTATGGTCTACAGCTCATGAAAACCTGAAATCAGTTTTCCAGAGAATAACGGTATAGCATAAATTCAGTTAAAAATAATTGTAAATTCCCCCCATAAAATAGATAACTTGACAGCAGTTCAGCTGACGCCCTAGAGAAGCCGATCCAAGGCGATTGATGGAAGGTTGAGTGGAAGGAAAACTGAAAGGATTGACAAGCAAAGGAGGGGACTGTGGGAGGAATGTGGAGCACCCAGAGAGTACTTTTGCTTGCATGAGGGGACCCTGTAGAAAGGCATGTCAGGACCTTCTTGGTGCAAGGCGATGGTGCTACATACAGCACCACGTTGACCGTTTTCTTTGACAACTCTTGTGTTTTGCTGGTGGTGGAAAAATTGGAATGGAAGAAAGTGATTCTGCGGTTAGATGTTTTTTCTAGACATAAGGATTTGAGGTCAAGAGCATGTCCCATGCAGTTGGTGATTAATTTTAGAGCCAGAAAGTAAAAAAAACATTCTTTGGTAGCAAGAGGGTCATGGAGGAGAAACGACTTGTTGTCCTGCCAAAGGCACAAAAAAACAATCAAACAAGTATGCATGAATTTCTAACCTAACTGCTTTTTTATCTTGATTTTTTTTATTGATATTCTGTTTTTGAATCTGCTGAAATGAGTACAACAATAAATGAGATTCGTAGCTGACCACCACACCGTCCTTGCTCTCTTGTTTCTCGTTGGGTTGTGTGTGTTTGGCTTCAGCTCTGACGGCAGCTTCTGGCCGCGGGAAGCTGGAGGTTTGCCGCCTGTTGCTGGAGCAGGGCGCCGCCGTGGCTCAGCCCAACAGACGAGGCATTGTTCCACTCTTCAGCGCCGTCAGACACGGACACTGGCAGGTCGGTGACAACACCATCTTCCATCTGTTACCAGTGATCAGAGTTCGCCAAGTTTCCTGGTTTTGAATAAACTGCTTTTAGGAGATTTCTTAAACTCAAAAATCCAGATTGTTGACGATTCTTTTACGATTCTTTTTCTTAGTTATCTTGCGAAAGTTAAAGGATTTATTGAGGAGCTCCCAACAGTGTTGGTGACATTATATATTGACAACACTTAATGCATTTTGGTTTTTGCAGATTGTAGACCTCCTCCTCACTCATGGAGCCGACGCCAACATGGCCGATAAGCAGGGTCGCACGCCTCTAATGATGGCCGCCTCAGAGGGACATCTGGGAACGGTTGAGTTTTTACTCTCTCAAGGTAAAATGTCAGAGTAAACCTTGACCAGCTAGAAGATGGTAAAAAGATAGAAACAACTTTGGCTGATGATGCTAGTTTTTGTGTACTGTCATCATAAGACATTTAAAGCTACTGAAAACTAGACGAAAAGTGTTACGTTTTGTTGTATAAATAAAAAGGGAAACATTTAAGGGAGTAAGGAGAGATTCTGGAGAAAGGTTTTTACATTTAAAAAGGTAGTGTGAGTGTTGCCACTAACTCTGAAAGCTTTCCTTTCAGAGCAATGACCGCAACCCTGATATCCAAAACTTGTCAAAGATTCATAAAACTTAACCTGTGATTGGATAAAAAGGGTAAAAGATACAAAACACCTGAACCAGAAGCTATGTTTACATACACAACGGGCCTTAAATGGATTGAAATGTGTTTGGATTGAAAAATAAAAAAAATTATCTGAATAAATTATTCCGTTCATGACGTACATTTATATGCACTGGGCTTTATTCAAAATACAAGCACCCTCGAAAGAGCCCTCGAAATTCCCTTAAAACCACAGAAGTTGTACTTCGATCTGTGCCACAGAAAAATATGTACGTCTTTTACTTGTTAAAACTTTATTGAACAGTCGTATATAAACAAAAAGGGAAAACTTAGACTTACTGTAGACTTAGACAACTTTATTTGTCATTTTGTATGCACAGAGTGCGTACAGAACGGAATTTCGTTTGCATACAGCTTGAAAATTACTGTAAATTACAGTAAATTACAGTAAATGACAACAATTACAAGTACAACACAGGGAAGTGTTTTCGTTCTGTCTTCTGAGAGCCCAGAATGGACCCGTGCCAGGTCCTAATGTTGCCTTCCATTTGCAGTCGGAACTTAGAAATCCCGGATTCCGATCTAAAGTCGGACTTTCCCCTCAAAGTCGGGAGAAATTTTGCTTTGATAAAACGCATTTATTTTACAAGACACAGTTGTAAGAGTGCATCTAAAATGTAGCGGATTCAACTCTGAACCGAACAAATTAAAAGTGATGTTTGCATATGGAAGTACAACTTTAAAGGATGTCTATAAGAGGTACCACAAACGAAACAACAGCTTTCCTGGCCGTCGCCATATTGGATCCTTTAGTTGTTGTTCTTTTTATTTTGGAATCCCGACGTCTCCCACTGAAGTGCTTTTTACTCAGGTTTACTCCATTCTCAGCTCTTATTTTCAATTTCCGATGCAAATGGAATGCAACATTGGAACGGTTGAATTGTTACTGCACTCGCTAATAAAGCTGCAGGCTCAGCAACACCTGCTGTTGGTCTGCCTGCGTTATAGGATGAAAGACACGGGGCACACATGCACAGTCTGATTAACATGATCGGAATAAGGGTTTAGATGGACGCTGTTCGGATTAACAATCAGCATAAAACACCCGTTTCGTTCAGAACATAATTTCATCCCGATGGACCTTAATCCAATCACAATAATCCGATTGCCGAGCGTATATGACACGTTTCCATTCTGATTGACCCTTTATTCTGATTTCTTATATTCATGTAAACATAGCTAGCTGTTCAGAGGACAATGCAAATGCTTGTTCAGCGGTTCAGTGATGACTGTTGCTCAAAGTATGTGGAAGAGGTGTTACAAAGTTACAAATAGCGAAAGGTTTTTGTAATATTCTAGAGTAGTGTTTAAATTTTTAATCATTTTTTTAATATATATATATTTTTTTTTAATTCATATATAAATCAAACAGTGAAATAATTTATTAAAGCAGCAGTCAGGGGCCACATGTCCTGGATAAGTTGAGCATTGTAAAGGTTGAGTGGTTGAAATAGCTTAGAATATGAAGAAGTGGTTAAAGCGAAAAGAAATGATTAGATAGGAAATAAATATTACCAAAAAAGAGAGAATGCACCCAGTAATCAGAGGTGAGGTTCTGTTTTTGAAACTATTACACTCAGAGTTCAATATGAACAAATAGCTTGGCTTTGACATTAGAAATACTTAGTAGATCAGTGTGTTTGTTCTTATTTTTAGTTAATGTGAATCAGCTTGAGAAAGTAATGGCATAGCGACACGTGACTGCAGTATACAATTATTTAAAAAGAAATCTATGACAATAATAAGGACGAAGGAATCTGAAGGTGTAGCTACTGCTGTTGCTTCTCCCAGGAGCTTCTCTGTCTCTGATGGATAAGGAGGGTCTAACTGCACTGAGCTGGGCCTGTCTAAAAGGACATTTACCCATCGTACGCTACCTGGTGGAGAGCGGCGCCGCCACTGACCACGCAGACAAAAACGGACGCACGCCCCTCGACCTGGCAGCCTTCTACGGCGACTCTGATGTGGTATGCGTGCAAGACAAAAATTCCAAAATGAAATCTTTATACTATCTGTTAAACGTCCGAGCAGAGCTAATTTATGTTGAAACATTTTTTTTTCCCAGGTCCAGTTCTTGGTCGACCACGGGGCCATGATAGAGCATGTGGACTACAGCGGCATGCGTCCGCTGGACCGGGCAGTGGGCTGCAGAAACACGTCGGTGGTGGTCGCCCTGCTCAAGAAAGGAGCCAAGATTGGTAAGAAAAGTCTGGGAGACTGAGGAGCCTTTTAGTGAAGCTCACAATGAATGCAGCATCTGTGATACTGTAAACGAAATGCTTTAAAATAAGATACAGTGCATCGGGATGTAGCCACGGGCCTCGCACCTTTCGACATTATGTCACATTACAAGACAAATGGGTTTGATGTGATAGACCAACTCAAAGCAGTGCATGGAGTAAAGTGGAAGGGCATGTGGAAGGAGGTGGTTTGGTCAGACGGTATAAAAACTGAACTTACATGCAAAACGCTAAGTGACACTTCACATTGATTTGAACACACTGTCTCCATGGTGTAATATCAGGGTGGCACCATGATGCTGTGAGAATGCTTTCCATCACCGGGGAACAGGAAGACTGGCCAGAGTGGATGGGAAAACGGATGGAGCTAAATACAAGACAGTCGTGGAAAAAAAAAAACTGTTAGGTGCTTGATACTATCAAGAATCAAGAACCTTTTACTGTCACCATGTTTTACCGTGATGAAATTACCTTTGAGGCTGACACTGGCTTAGGATACACACAAATTACATGACACACAAACACATCAGACTTAGTATTTACAGTCCCCCCCCCCCCCCACACACACACACACACACACACACATTAGAGCAGACAAGTTCGTATCAGAGTCCGAGGGCTCTGATACCAAGGTGGAGGGTCAGCGGGACAGCAATCAGGGCTACAATGGAATGGTTAATTTATTAGAATGGCCTAGTCAAAGTCCAGACCTGAATCCAGTTGAAAATCTGTGGGAAGACTTCAAAGTGCGCTTTTCCCTGAAGCTCCCCATCCAAACGGTTGCTTGAGCTGTTTTGATGTTGTTGCTCTGGATGTCGAGACCTACGCCAACAGTGTTGCTGCTGCAAATGCAGCGGCAGTAGGTTCTACAAAGTGCTGGCTAAGGAGGACACTGCTCAAAGCCTTGATTTTTATTTAGTGGTGTCAGAGAAATGTGCACTGAGTAAAAGCAGGACACACACGTTGCATTTGTGCTTGTAAAAATATTTTCAAAGCCATGTATCCTTTTCCGTCCACTGCAAGATTGTTGGTCTTTCACATAAAGTCCAACTAAAATCCTTTTGAGCTAACAAATTTGAGAAAACATGAAAGAGTTCAAGGGGTCTGAAAAACACGTAAAGTGGCATCTTGGTCAAAGGGATCCTGCAGTGCAGCTGGAGAACGAGTTGCATGAAAGGGTGAATGCTCCTGTTTTTTCTCTACTGGCTTCTTTCTCTTTGCTGTATTATATGGCATTAAGCCATGGACTCAGGTTTTTGCCTCCATCTAGTAGAAACCCCTCTCTACTGCAGTATTTGATCTGCACCCCCTTTCTGATGCGTCTTTTCGGCTATTTAGAGCTCTGATGTCTTTCTTTTCGCTATCCAACTGTACCACAGTTTTTTTGGCCTGTGCTTTTTCTATCATTTTCTCTCAGTGCCTCTGTTTGTCTCTGTCGCTCTTTTCTCTCTCGATCACATCCTCGTTCGCCATTCCTCTGCAGTTACTCAGAGACAGGTTGTTATTAGCGCCTGCGGTGTTTCTTTTCAGTATCTGTTTTTCTTCTTTTTTTTTTTTTTTTTTTGCCAAGGCACTTACCTCCTTCGCTTCTCACTGCTGCTTGTGTTCCTTTTCTCACCTCTCCTCCACCACATCCACCACCATCACCTCTCCTTCTCTTTCACCCACCTGCTATTTCTCTTTCCTCTTACTCTTTTTTGCACTCCCACGCCACTATTTTTCTCCGGCGATCCCGCCCCCACCCACTCACCCTCCACCACATCACTCTTGCCTCCACTCCTCACCTCTTTCCCCGGCACCAGGATGTCAGACGCTGCCCAGCCGGCCCCGAGGTAAAGCCAAGGCTGTCGACCTCTCACCCTACCAGGCATTTTGACAGCTCTATCTCCTCTCTCTGTGTTGTCTGTGTGGTCCTAAGTGTCAGCAGGCGAGCTTAGCTACCCAATACCTTCACAAACTGACAAATAATAACATGCAAAGGTATTAGCAGTGACAGTGGCGCGCTCGGGATTGTCTAGAGGTAGATGGTAACGCCAAAGCGGTTCGATTGAGCATGCCCGGCCTCCGGCCTGCGACATCATACCAAGATACCCTCTCATCCCGCAAATGCATGACAGAGCCACTTATTGCTGCTTATGTGGAAGTGATTTCCCCCCCCCCCCCCCCCCCCCAACGTGCATGTGTTTGTGGACTGCAGTGGTAACCCACGGTCATCCTTCGGGTGTTTCCTCAGCCAGGCCGTTTCAGCAGCATTTCTCCTTCAACCTGCAGCTCAGTGGACAGTTAGCACCTACAGAACCCTCCTCAGATCACCCCTGCTTGCCTTGTTCTGTTCACTACACCTGCACCATGTCTACGTCCCACATAGTCTTCATCGCTCGGTGTGTGTACAGGTGTCAAAAACTGCTTTTGCACAGATGCAGCACACACACTAGTTTTATTTCTAACAACACATGAGTCTGCTGGGTTGATTTTTATTTATTTATTTATTTTATGTGGAAATCAGCATTTGCTTACGGTGCTGTGAAACACGTCTGCCCCCTCACAGATCTCTTTTGTTGTAGCCGAAACACAGAATACAGTTTTTCAAGTCATGATTTCATTTATTTTGTTAAAATCTTTGCCTGAGCCAAATTCTGTTTGCAGCTGTTCAATGCGTCGTGTGACTAGCGATCTTTAAAACCAATTCTGATTGGACTATTTTAAAGGCTGTTTTCAGCAGCTATTTTCTAGATGGAAAATGAACCATTTGCAAACAGTTTTTTACTGAGGCCTGAAGCCCCAAAGCGAGTTCGCATCGAGGTTTTAGATTAGATTTTTTTATCTTTCCTCTGCACTTGATTGCCCGTTTCTCTCTCCCATCCCCCATTTTTGACTGTTGTCCTGATTCCTGTGGTCTTACTGTCATGTGTGTGTGTGTACGGTGTGTCTCCACGTTAAACTTTCCTTCCTCCCTCCAACGCCCTCTTGAATCGGACCTTACTGCGTGCCCTACTCACTGTGTTTTTGTTCTCCCTCTCCCTCCTGTGTTGTGCAGGTCCAGCCACGTGGGCCATGGCAACCTCCAAACCCGACATCATGATCATCTTACTCAGCAAACTCATCGAGGAAGGGGACAGCTTCTACAAGGTTAGAGAACAGGAGGTTCACCCTCATGGGGATGTTTCATCCTGGGATTGAAATGTTTGTCGGGTGTATCTCTGTAAATATGAATCAAAAAGAAAGTTACTTGTTTCAGTAGTTCAGTTCAAAACGTGTAGACAGACAGAGAGCTGATTAAAAACACAAAATTCAGTTTCTCATAACATTTGAATATTTAATACAGAAGTGTGCGCTTTGTAAAAGCATCTGCGTGCTGCACGGTAAATGCACTCAATGCTTGGTCTGAGCTCCTTTTGCATGGCATGCAGCATCTATGGAGGCCTTCAGCCTGTGGCTGTGCTGAGGTGCTCAGGAAGCTCAGATTGCCTTCATCGTGGCCTTCAGCTCGTCTGCATTGCCGGGGTCGGATGTCTTTCGTCTTCTCATGACAATACTCTGTGGTTTCTGTGCGTTTTAGGTCAAGCACATCTTTGTCCTGGTCATCACTTGCACTGTTGGCAATGTGGTCAGGTGCCAGGTCCTGCTGTAAAATAGAACCAGCATCTCCATAAAGCTTGTTGATAGAGTAAATGCTACATTTATTTTTATGTGAAAAGAGGACTGGTTCAGGAGTGGCTTGGCAGAAAGAATGCGACAGTTGCAGCCCATGTCCAGGATACTTCTGTGTGTGGTGCCTCCTGAAGCTCTGACTCCAGCAGCTTCTTTTACAATGGCCTTTTGTGGCTTAACCTCCTAGTTGATGGCATCAACAAATGCCTTCTGGACAGTCAGCAGTCTTCCCATGACCATTTCATCACATTTATGTATTTGAAATAATTTTGTATTGGCCTTATGCAATAATAAAATTTCCTGAGAAACTGGATTTTGAGTTTTCAGTAGCTGTAAGCTCTGATCATGCCGACAAATAGAACCACTCTGACTAATGAATTTATATGATGAGTTTGACTCTTTAAATTGATTTACAAAAAGTAAATCATCTTTGTGATGATATTCAAATTCATCACGATGCCATTAAATCAATAATATGTCATATTCCTCATTTTGTCGAGCAAATCTGACCGGACACCAGAAGAAAACAACACCCACAATTCTGTTCACTAAGCTACTCTGACGACACACACACATACACACACACACACAACAAGATACTGTGTTGATAAAAGTTCAAAACAGCCGTGTTTGTGGTTTTTTTCCTCCAACAGAAGGGGAAGGTGAAGGAGGCTACTCAACGTTACCAGTACGCTCTCAAAAAGTTTCCACGTGAAGGCTTTAGTGAGGACCTCAAGACATTCAGGGAACTGAAAGTATCGCTGTTCCTCAACCTGTCCCGATGTCGGAGGAAAATGAACGTAAGTCGGCGAACGATCCGCTCAAATGACTCATAGAACAGCGTCAAAATGACTTTACCTATTTCAAGATGTTTTTAATGCGATTGCGTCCCAGTTTTTATGCATTTCAATCTTTGCAGGACTTTGGGATGGCTGAGGAATTTGCTACCAAGGCACTTGAACTGAAACCAAAATCATATGAGGCTTATTATTCCAGAGCCCGCGCCAAACGTAGCAGCAGGTACGTCCTTTTATCTTTCTGAAGATCAAGGGCTCACCTCCACTGTTTTTCTTAGCCTTTTCCGGTTCATACACTCGCTTCTTACTTATGTATAGCCGTTTTGTCGCTTTCTACTTTAGTTTTGTACCTTTAAAAGTAGTATTTCATACCCATGTGCTCAAACCCTGGTCAATTATCTTGTAGCAGTAGCTACATATGCAAGTAAATTAATTCCACCTCCACTGCCAACTAAAGAAGCCCCAAATTGTTATACCTGAGATCTGATTACTCTGATCTCAGGTATAATTTACTTCCACTGCAGCTTGTTAACTTTGTAAGACTGTCTTAGACTTTGTTCCATTTTAATTTGATTCTAATTCCTTTGTTCCTGTTGTTTCTAATTGAAAACGTCTTGAAATTATTGATTACCAAAAAAGTACCCCTGGTGGGTGCGAAATGGAGACGAGGCAAAAATAATCAGCAATCGCCTTTTTTCCCCATTAACTCAAGATTTCTTTTTGATGTATGCGTTTCAGTGTGTGTGTTGCCTACCTTTTCTCTGAAATAATTACATTTTGCCTCTTTCCAGACAATTTCCTGAAGCCTTAGAGGACCTGAATGAAGCCATCAAACTATGTCCCAATAACAGAGAAATCCAGCGGCTACTCCAGAGGGTGGAGGAGGAATATCATCAGCTCAACCAGGAAGAACCCCAGCAGCAGGACCTTGAGCTGGAGCCTCCACCATCCCCTCCCCCGACACCTCCCCCAGAGGAGGAGGATTCCTTGTCCCTATCCATGCCTCTTCCTCCTCCACCTGAACCCCGCCTGGAGGACATGGAGCCAGTCCAGGACCTGTTTGAGGACGAGGACTACCTGGAGCAGGAGCTGGAGGCCATGTCTTTGGCGCTCCCACCTCCTGACTCTCTCACCAACCCATCCAGTCTTCCTATCATACAGAGCCCACCCCTCTCCCCCACACACCCAGATCAGATTTATTTGGCTGGGGGGTCACCCATGGGCCAGCCTTATGAATACCTCCCCACCTCTTCCTCCATGTCCTCCCCAACTCGAGGCTCATACCAGCCCCCATCGCCCTCCCTCTCTCCGACACATCAAAACTCCCACTACCGGCACAGCCCCCCTCACACTTCCCCAGTGCACCAACAGTCCTACCGCTTCAGCCCACCTCCTATGGGCAGTGGGGGTCAGGGGATGGATCAACAGAGCCCTCCGCCGTCCCCTTTACGTCGAGCCGCTCAGTACAGAGCTAGTCCACCGTTAGAAAGCGTTTGCTTATACAGGTCCCAGTCTGGGTCTCCTGTGCGCTACCAAACAGAGCAGCTCCCTGGCCGACCCAAATCCCCCCTTTCCAAGATGAGCAGCCAGCGTTCATTCCAGCTGACCTCACAGCAGTCTCTGTCTTCTCAGCATCACCAAGCCCAAGGCCTTCGCCTCCAACCCTCTATTGCCCAAATCGTCCGAACAAACCAGCCCAACATGTTGGGCAACAGCTTTAGTGGTCCGATGGGCCACTCCATTGGTGGTCGCTATCAGGGGGGCTCAGTGGACGTGGAGAGCCGCCTGGTGTACCAGCCGTCCCTAGATGGACGGTCCATGCCCCAGGTCCAGCCCAGCCTCAGCTCTGGGGCCCTCTGTCAGCACGGCGGCCGAGGAGGGGTCATGGAGTCGAACCTGTTGAAAGACGAGCTACCCCAGCGCCCCTCCTCTGCCTACCGCGCCAGCAGCGGGGGCCCGGGGGGCATCCGTTACAGCCAGACACCTCAGATAAGCCGAAGCCAGTCTGCCGCCTACTACCCAGTCTCTGAACACATACTGGAGCGTGCCAACGCCATGCCTCCCTGTCAGCTGGGCTCTCCTGAGAACCCCCACATGGTGAGACGTCCCGTGAGTGCCAATACTACTGAGATGAAACAGCACGTGCCCACCCCCAGGCCTCTCATCCATTCTCAGAGTGTAGGCCTGCGATTCTCCCCCTCTAGCAACAACATCTCAGCTGGATCCACTTCCAACTTAGCCCAGGGCTTTAGGCCCTCCGCGTCCATTCAGCAGATGGAGATACCCTTGCAAACGACATATGAGCGTACCTGTGACGACATCTCCCCGATCTCTCCCTCCCAGAGCGGCGGCCTGTATCAGGGTGAAACCACCCGCTCCAGGAATACGCCTTTCATGGGGATCATAGACAAGACAGCTCGGACTCAACAGTACCTGCATCAGCCTGGGCGGTCCAGGCCCATGACCTCCATGGATTCTGCTATCAGCCCGACCTCCCCTGGGCAGCTAGTCCAACAGGGCTCCACTTACAGTCCCCCAGCATCTCTGGGCAACATCGCCTACTACAACAAGACCAACAATGCCCAAAATGGACACCTTTTGGAGGAGGACTACTACTCCCAGAACCAGCCCTCCTCACTGGGAAAGCTGGCCAACGGCTCCCGTGGCAGTGGTGATATTCTGGAACGGGTCAGCCAGGTGCCTACCTACCCCGACGTCAAGGTGGCGAGGACTCTGCCAGTGGCACAGGCCTACCAGGACAACATGTATCGCCAGCTGTCACGTGACTCCCGGACCCAGGGCCCCAGTTCCCCCATCAAACCAAAGAGACCATTTGTGGAGTCGAACGTGTGAGTGGAAAGTTTGGACTCAGTGCGTCAGTTGAAGAGAGGGTGGAATAATATTCATTAAAAAAAAAAAAACAACAACAACAAAAAAAAACTAATGTGATCTGTGTATGTGTCACGGACAAACTCATGCAAAAGAACTCGTAAGTGACAACTCCAGTCAAAGAGATGAGAACCACGTTTAGGCTTTTAGACGCAGTCCGATATGAAAAGAACCATGACTGAACCCGAAATGATCATTTCATCATCATAATCTGCACACAGGCTGAACAATAGAAAGCTTCTGAGGTCTCATCTCATTCTTCAACCGGTGCACTTCCAAGGCATAGAGAGGCACCAAGTGACCACAAGAGGGACCGTGCTCCTCATCAGACTCTGCTCGTGGACTCTCTGCTCATCTTCGGTTCCTTCAAAGTGTGCTCTTAACCAAGGTTGCTGTGTAGGCTCTATTCTATGTACTACAATATTATCTGTTCAATACTGTACATTGCTCCGAGAAATCAAAAGGCTCTACGACTCAGTACTTAGAGAAAAATGACAATATTTATAATTAAGTTATATATTGTACATAGAAAATAAAACAAAGAATAGTTTGCATTTTTTATTTAATTTCATTAGCCCTGCTACTGTGTCAGACTGCTAGTCATGTGGAAGTGGAGAATTAGGCAAAGTTGATAAATGAGGGACAGGCAAGCTTTGATATATTTTCATCAAAAAAAACTAAACATTTGGTTTTGCGAGATGCAAGTAGCTGCATTAAATTGGACATTATTTAGGATTACAATTAATAATTTAATCTGCAAAAGATCCTAAAATGATCAGATTTAGACAGCGTTTCTCCTGAAACATTTTTTTTTGTTTTTATTCAAAGGTGGAAAAAAAAAGGATTGCCAATATTTTCCAAAATATAACTTCATTGTTGTTGTTTAGTAAGTAGATTAAATCAGACGATCAAAAAACTGTCAAAGGCTGCAACGTATGTGTGGACTTAATCTTTCTAAAAAACATTTATGGTTAAAAGAAAATCCACATTTTAATTTCTATTTAGCATAATTTCTCTTACAAAGGGTAGAGAAAGGTGTAAACAGTCCTGTTAAATACCTGGTTATTGGGGCGTTAAAAATTAGCTAATTTTCAAACATCCTAACCTTCATAATGACATCTTGCAGAATTCAGCTTAATAACAAAATATTTCTTTTGGGGAAATTTTCTGAAAATAAAAAGCCGCAATGACCTGGTTGTATATGTGTGAACACCCTTAAAATAATACTTTGTTGATGCGTCTTTTTTTAAATTGTGGTCCAGATTCCAGTCATTCTAAAAGTTCCCAGATTGCGCGGCTGTCTCTTGTCTGCGCTTCTCTTCAGGCAACCCCACATATTTTCTGTTCTGGATCCTGACTAGGCCATAGTGCAATTTTACTTCTCTTCTGGTCAACACACTCTTTTTTTTTTTTGTTGACGTGGATGTATGTTTGGACTCACCGTGTCAATGAAAATCAAAAATTTGAACACCTGAAAATTTGTGGGTCAAAATTGTCTCGTTTTCGGAACAGTTCATATTTTTTACCAACCTTCACAAAAAAATCCCCTTTTCCATCTAAAAGAGAGGCGACCCCAACAGCAAAAATGATGGCCCAAAAGTTGGACATTGTTTGATTAGACCATTACATAATACCCTAAAAGGTTTCGAGAGATTTTACCCAGGCTTGATGGCTTCTTTGGAAGTAGATACTTCTGTCTTGCATCCCTACACCTGACCAGATGTAGAAAACAACCAGTACTTATAGGAAATTCCTTTCATAACCCTGGCAGATACCCATTTGACATTGTTATCTTTAAAGGAATACCAGCCTCATTTTCATTTCGGAAATAAACTTCTTGGTTAAATGAAAGGTATTTTAAATCTACATCTGCCAGGGGTATGACTACCTTTTGTTCTATGAGATCCCTGTTAACCTCTTTATATAGCTTTAGCAGAAAGATGCAAATGTTGGGTAAAATCCTACCGGCTTAAATGAAACAGATTCACTATAATTGCCTGCAGGTGTGAGCTCAATGACCCCAAATGCGGAAACTGAAGAAATGACGCCAAGAAAGCATTTCTCCAAAGGTGCACACACCTACGCCACCAGGGTATTACAGCTTTTTTTAAATTAATTTAAAAGTTTCCTCCGAACAGATTGGGCTCGTTTTTCCAGTTCAGCTGTGCAGGATGTATGTCATATGTAGGAAATGTTTTAGACATAGTCATATATTTTAACGTGGTGAAAACCAGACTTTCTACCAGGTCATCATAGATCCCCTGTCCGTAGAGCTATTCGGCTGCAGTATAATGGCTAACAATTGTTCCTTGCTAAAAAATATTGAATATATGTTAGTGGCTCTAGTTTTTATATTACAGAAACCTTTAGCTTTGATTGCAGTAAAACGGTTTTGCCTGACTGATCAATAATAAGTAAATAATAGGAAGATACTGAAATTAATATAATTCGTGACTATTGAAGTTTGGTTCTGTCCCTCTTAACCAGTGACGGGTTAGTGCTCAATGGCTACAAGCAAGCAAATGCCTCCCCGCCCCCGCCAACTCCTGGTAACCATTTTCCCCTCTTCTGCTTTATTATCAGCATTTTTTTTATCAGCCAGTTCTGCTATAAGAATGCGTCTTACATTCTGAACTAAGGGTGCACTTTATATCTTTTGCCTACTATGGGTGTTGCGCGTGGTGAATTTAGAGAGCGTGGGCGTGCTTCCGGTGCAGCCAGACTGTCATAAATTACATTACTGTATAATTTTTTTTTTCCTTTTCTGCCTGGTAGTGAGTGACGTATGAGGAGAGAAAACGACGTTTTTAAAGCCGGCGAGGATGCATAGACTTTCTAGCACAAGTTGTATATACTGGTTTGGATGCAGCTCAGATTTCTCGGTCGAGTGGGTTCGTTTTGTCTTTCAAGGCCAAAACATCTTTCACCTTGTTCAATAAAATAAAACAAAAAAATCAAATAAATCTGTTAGAACAGCTTTTTTAGTGCACAAATGTGGAAATTAAGACAAATCTACTCAAACAGAAAAAATAATAATAAAGCTTGGATCATTATTTTCCAGAAACTCCATATTTGGAGTCATAATGAGGTGGAATAACATTAATAGTCAGGTTATTAGTATACTTTGGAAAGGTTATAGGCTTTTTGTCTGTAGCTTTTTACTTTGTGATGTCAGATGAAGATCTACAGAGAGGTGTTCTGCTTGTCTGCTGTTTTAACAGCGACCAGAGCAATGGCAGTCAGGAAACTGTATCATACCTAATTTAAACAGGACCTCTTCAGTTGTGGGAAACCGAGGGCATTCGAGTTCGAGCTGTACGTGTATATTAGTTTGCTGTAAATATTTCAATGCATGTTCTATTCTTCCCATGAAGCTCCAGCAGAAACATGTATAGCAGCGTGTGATAACGGTGTCGGGGTTAAGATAAGGAGACTACTGCTGTCCCTGAACTGTCCTCATCATTCTCCTTCAGCCTCACCAGACGAGCAAAAGTTTTCCTTTTATTTTAGTTTTAACGTATTTGCTTGCTGAGCAGAGTTCTCTTGTCTGTAAATGTGAGCTTTCAGATCGCTGTGACAAAAAAAGTTTCATTGAAAATGTTAAAAAAAGAATGTGTTTTTATCTCATGATAACTGATTGTAACATGTACAGTCCAAACTATGTATTAAAAAAAAGAACATATTTATAAATGGTTATAAACTGAAACACGCCATGCACGTCAGTCGTTTATTTGCTTGATTTGTGCATTGCATAGTCATGGTAATTTTTTTTCTTTTTTGCTCCATTAAAACACACTAAATTAAAATTAAATTTAAATTAAAACACTGTATGAGTATCAAACTCCTGCTCGACGTGAACCCAAAATGTTACACAAGCATGACGGTTTTTACTTTACATCCACTGACAACAAACAAACAAACATGGAATCAACCTCTTCTTCTTGGAGGATGTTTAGTTTTTTTTTAACTTATAGAAACAAAAATCACAAATACTGGTATATCTCAATACATTAGAATTACACTGACAAGTTAACTTCTCGTTAAAAAAAACGACACAATACTGTATAGATTCTATAGACGGGTATAATACAAATGATTATTTGTATTTGTTTTGACGAGTCTGGCTTACAGCTAAAGAAAAACAAAAATTCTGTTTCTCAGAGAACTATAATACTGAATTTTTATGGTTATTTTAAAGCCTTCACAGTTATGAAAAAAAGACTTTGGAACATAGGACAACAATCTAGTCTGTTTTCAACTGAACCTAGGTAATGCACTTCTGATGTCACCACTGGTTCTGGATTGGCTTAACACGAGAAATCCAACAGTTGTAGCCCATGTTCTGCCCTGTCTGTGGAAGCTCCTCAATCTTCCCCCAAACTCTTGAATGGACTTTGCTTCACAATCCTCAAAAGGGATGTAGTTATCCCATTTGCCTGGGCACATTTTTCTACAATAGTTTTTTTTCTTCCACCCAACTTTCCATTAAGACAGTTGGAGCTCTCTGAACATCCACCTTCTTTAGCAGTGACCTTTTATGTTCATAACTTTCTTCATAATAAAGGACAAGTGAGCAGTCATCTTCATCACTGTATAGACCATAACATTTTTACGTAAAAAAAATCATTCTTAATGGTCTTATGTAATATTAAATTTTAGTCCGCCATAAGCAAATTAAATGGTTAACTACTTGAAATATATCCCACTATGTGCAATGATTTTATACAATAAAGGTGTTTTACTTTTTGAATTGCCTTGCAGAAATAAACAACCTTTTTAGTGATATTCTAATTTGTTGAGATGATATGACAGTCTTTGTAAAACATACCTTAAAACAAATTAAATGCCATTCTTATTAACCAAACTTTGTTTTCTTTAGATCACAGAGAGCAACATATTACAGAATGTCCTTAATTTGCCTTGTTTGTTTGTTTTTATACCACCACAGGTCTAATTCTCCAATGAGAAGGAACCAGTAGGACAAATTACAAAACCCCATCAAGAAGGGAAATCCTTATTGTTTTGCTGTTTTCAGTCATCAGGGTGTAAAAGCTGAAATGGGCAAAATGGGAAGGCTGGGGAAAAAGGAAACACCCAGCTGGACCAGAGTGGAAATAAAAAAAACTAAATGAAAAGCAGCATGCCTTGAAAGTAGTAAATTATAGACAAATTGGCAGAAACAGGGGTTTTGGTGAGGCAGCTATTGGATAAAAAAAAGTCCAAACATAAAACCATCATGAACACCTACACAGAACAAAACAAAGCTACAATGTGCTGAAGAGAAGCAGATACGGACAATTGATGATTCAGGGCTGAATCCTGAATCTGCGCTGGCCAAAAGACAATAAAGCCCGTTTCCAAAGTAACATCAATACGGTGCAACATGTCAGCCAAAGGCGAAGGGCAGCCGCCAGTCGTTACCTCTACCCGGACACTTAGACATTTTTTTCTCATTCAGTCAAACCAAAGGCTGATCAGTGCTTCTTACCATCTAGGCTTTAGACCTTTGGGATCTAGGTACATCAGCAACTTTAAGAAATTATAGGAACTTGACTGATAAAGATAATTGTTTTTTATTAATGACGTCCTCAAAGGAATCAACTTAACTGAAAAAGCCAGAAAAGGAGCATTTCATTCTTTGAGGTATACTTTTATTAAACCTTTTTATTAAACCCCACTTCTGTAATGTTTATGTTGATGTGACTGAACATTCCCATGGAATATTAAACCTGTATTTGTTTGTCAGGGTCTGTATAAAAAAATAATCTTTAGACACATCTATGATGTGTATTAAGGTGCTTATAACTTTAAACATTAAACAATGTGACACAATCTTTAGTAGCCATACACTGGCATGGGCCGGGTACATGCACTAAGGTACACTGAGCTTTTCAAACGTCACAGCTTTTAAACCTCAAACTGTCCATCAAACATTCCTAAAGGTTAAAATCCTTTTCATGAGATGCCAGAGAAAGTCCGTAGTAATTGCTGCAACTTTTGGAAATATTCTCAGCTGATGGTTCTCTAAGGACCGGAACAACAAAATTGAGACAAGATCTGGACAATTAGCTCCAGAAATTTGCTAATATATCCAGTATTTTTGCTTTAGTGTACGTATCAAAACCAGAATGATAGATAAATGTTATCACTTTAACTGTTGCAGTTGTAATGACCAATTCACTGGATCATTTTTGTTCTGCTCTTAAATACGTTTTTGTTTAAAAGCCGTGAAACTGTGGAACACTGATACCAGCCCGTGCCTATACACGATAATACAGCAGGGTTTTTAACACCTAAAACGCCAACAGTATTTTTACTGCACATTTGTAAAGCATGAAAGCTCCCTTATAATCACTATGAATGAGGTGGGAGTGCGATCAGCAGAAAAGCTGAAAATATTCTGACAGACTAAAAATAAAGACCGTGGATGACATTACATTATAAAAAAAATAAAAAAAATAAATGAAAATCAAATGTTGGTTACTGAATAACACCATGACCCAGCAGATAAGCTCTAAAATACAACATAAATTTAAAGTTGGAGTTGATCCTTGGAAGAAAGCTGTTTTTTTGGGGGGAATGTAAAAGACAATTTGATCTCATGAGAAGAGGTTCACCCCTAGTCCTTTTTCTTTTTGCGTGTGAAAAGGTGAACCAGTCCAGGAACCAGCACTATGACAATCTGAGGCACCAGGGCAAACTTGACGAAGACCAAGCTGTAGAAGAGGCCCTGTGGATTGATGGGGAGCGGCAGGCGGTTCACGTGGTAGAGTCCCATGGAAGAGACGGCCAGGGACAGGGCTCTGGGAGCCCATGGCAGGGACCACCCACCGGGCTTCCAGTACTGGCACAGCCCCAGACCAAGAAGGGCCCCGCAGTCCCGGGTCAGGGAGGAGAATGGGGCTGTGTCCAAACGGATCCACTCAGCATGGCTGCACCATTTCTTAGCCAAAGTTATAGACCTTTGAAATAATCAAGGGTAAAAACCAATGAGACCCGACGCCTCTAATCGAAGCGCAGAGCTTAAATTCATCTGCACAGATCCTCACCAAGAGAGGTCGATGCCAAGCTGCTGCAGGCCAACATTCAGTGTCAGAGCACTGAGCAGCAGGCCAGCGCTGAAGCTCAAGAAGAACAGCAGGGGGCGCCCTTCTGGCACTCTGCGGCCAAGAAGAATCCCCAGAATGAACCCTGAAAACAATCAGGTCAAATCAGCAAGACACATAATTGAATTTATTTTATGTTAAATGTTATGAATAAGAATAACTTCAGGTTTTTCATATACACAAAAATTTAATTTAGGGTTCCTATAGGTATTCTCCGTCAAAAATCCATTCTTATTCAGAGTCAATTTTCCCGCAATTTTTAGAACATTTTGGTACAGTGGGGTATAATTATTATCTTTGTTGAGTTTAGTAATTTGCTGGGCCCAAAATACACTAAGGCAACACATCACTGACATTAACTTGACCTCTAGAGATGACCGTACAGAAAGCATCTTCTTCATCAGGCTACAATTCAAGAACAAACTTCATCATATCCGCAACAGGAGATCCTTCCTGCCTGCAGCCACCACCATCTTCACTTAAGGCCTAAGCTTTTCATAGTCATGGCAGATTTAGGTTAATAGTGATCTTTTAATTTTACCAAGATATTTCTTTTGACCTGAAGTAAAATTAAGGTTTTGGGGGGTGGGGCAGCCAGTGTCCTGACTTGAATCTGTTGAGAGAGCTGCAGATTAGGGTGGTGGCAAGAAGGTCCTCCAACCAGCTAAAATATGACTAAACCTGGTCTTTGATTAAGCAGGGTATAAAATAGTTTAACATGCAATAAAAAAAACTAATAAAAATAAAAACAGACTTTTTTCCAACATTAATACTCCTTTTCTCTGTTTCTATTATCTTTTAATGAATGCGTTTCTCATTTCCAACCAAAAACAACCTTTTATGTTGACTGAAAATAATTTTAAACCTTAATCTTTCAGGGGTATGAATATTTTAAGCGCAACTGTTTTATGACTGTAAATAAAAGCAGATAAGTTTTATGGGAATTAATTGTACTTTGGGCTTATTAAAGTTATTTGAATTTGAATTGAATCTAAATCATATAATCACATAATCCCAGTGGACTATTTTAAAATTGATCTAAGGATCTAAAAGCTTTAAAATCACCATTTTTATTATTTTGCATTGGCTTTCAGCAAAACAATGAATTAGTCAGCCAAAAGAAAAAGTACTATGGGTGTGGCAAATATAAGTTAATATAAAAAGCTCTTTACACTTTTTTTTCTCTCTCTCTCTCATTTCTCATTTAACTCAATCTTAACCCAATTTGGAAAAAAAAAAAAATGCATACATGGCTTGACTTTTCTACACCGTGTAGGAAACCTGATTATAATGGTGGTTCGGTTTAAAGGTTTCCAGAAGTGTAAATAATTCAACATGTAAATAATTCAACCTAAAATGTTTTACGTTTTAGGCTTTCTGCATCATTGATAGGTAGCGTTGCTGTAAATATACAGTATCAATCCTGTGTAATGATCCTGTGTTCAGACCTGTAATGCAACCAGCAACAACCTGGTGAGGAAAATGGGCGAGGATAAAGATCCTGGATATTCCGATTGCAACCAGCAGCAGAACGTAAAGCAGATAGGGAGCAGCTGAAATCAGCCAGCTGACGACAAAAGAAAAGAAAAGCAGTTAAAACTTTTGTGCTTTTACTTCCTTTTCAAAATCCTTTGATCATTTTATTTACCTGTGAGTGTGGGAGTACAGAAACGAGCTGAGGGAGGACACCACCACCCACCAGACGGCTGCCGACACCATTGCGTGTCCTGATGGACTGCCTGAGAAACAAACGCCAAATCAGGAAGTCTGAACTCTTACTCCAAATGAAGAGTGTCGTCTATGATTTACGTGGGTTTGGTTTTTGCTTCACCTGGGCCAGTTTCGCAGGTGGATGGAAACTGGGAAATTTGGGGTTTTGTGGTGACAAAGAGTTGAGATTCGCCGACCCACCAGAACGGCCTTTCTCCAAACAGCATCCTGAAAAGAATCAAAAGGACAATAAACCCATTAGGTCATGAAGAGAGCAAATTACCATTAAGCTAAGAATTTCACTTTTTTATTTTACTTCCACTGAACTATTTGACGAGACAGGAATAAAGAGTGCTGGGAAAAAATATCTACCCCTTTACATATTTCTTCTGTTTTTCTTTTTTGACACGCAAACCTTTTAGATAAATGTTAACATGAAACTGAGATGACTGCAGTGACTCCATATAGTCGTTTTTTTATTATGGGGAAAATGCTACTCAGAACAACTGTGAAATCGGTAATTTACTGATTAACCCCTTTTTAATGTTACTGTCATAACGTTCTGATTTTATATAAAACAATGAAGATTTTTTTAATTCTCTCTCCGGTTTTTGGAGGAAACTGGATTGATTCAAATGAAAGCTTTAAGTCACTTTTGGACATCAGTTTCTTAAGTAAATAAAACACATTTACTTAAGAAACTGATATCGAAAAGTGACTTAAAGCTTTGAGAGTTGCTACAGGAGTGCGTATGAACTAAGCCCCACTAAATATCAGCTAGCAGAATTCTTATTTGAAATCTATTTAATTCTTATTTGCTTTATTTAATTTCAGCTACATTATATTTTTGTATGTTTTCAAAAACAATTGTATCATATCGACTGCTGCTCAGATTGGGAAAACTGATTTTCTGGAATGGTAATGTTTATTTTGTTAACTTAGATTATTAAAAAAATAAATAAAGTGAAGAAAAATATGTGCCACTCACAATATGGCGGCGAAGTTGTCGTATGTGCTGGACACTCGTGTTAAATTGGCTATGTGTATGGTTCCACTAATGCCTGTTTCAACACGGACAATATATAGAGTAGGAACCGCGGTGTTGTCCCGGAAGCTATAACGTCTAGTAAAATAAAATCTAAGAAAACCCCAAAATTTATGACAACAAAATAAGGGGGACACGAGTGGCAGAAGCAACAACGTAACATCTATTATTTCACAAGTCCAAATTAGAACTCTACACATTAACATGCTGCACCTAGCTGTTACAGGTGAATCAGAAACAGGATTTCTTTCAGCCTGTTTTAACGATCGTACCACTTAAACACCAGGTTTAACCACTCCGACAGAGCCGCGACCCACAGCACCGCAACACCGGCTCGTTTACAGACAAAATAGGTGAACGGGAATACGAGCAGAAACGCCGCTTTAGGGTCCCCGATGTGAGTGACGGTGAGCCAGAAGTGCTCCAAGTCCTTTGTCTGCTGCTGGAGAAATTCAGCGATCCAAACGCCTTGGGTGTGCACCGCCTCCATTTCTACGGCGTCCTAAGAAAGTGTATTAGAAACAGTTGTAATGATGACTGGGAGTGAAATCATCATGTGCTGCACAGATGTGCTGTTCGTGGCCGAGCCAGTTCGGTTGGCTAGTTGAAGAACCGGTGTCAGCCGACCTCGTGGAACTCTCCTACAATAGGGTCTCGAAACATCTAGATTTTGGTATATTTAAATCTACTTCCATTATGTTTATGTGTTCCTTTAAACACGTGTTACACTTTTTGGATGAAGTGAGCAAACTAGTCGAGATCCCAGAAAAGGAGCCTGAATTCCCATCGTGCAATCATCGTATGCGTTGCGGAGAAACCTGGAGTAAAGCCTATCTATCTCCAGAAGGGGGCGCTCAAATAGACATCTATATTGAGCATGTGACAATATAAAAGACAACAATCACTATGTAACCATAAATATAGAAAAAATAGTTAAATAAGTCTATTTAGTGATTAAATACCCTTTGTGTGTTTACAAATGTTCAACGCTTCAGTGCTAAAACAATTAGGGGTCTCTTTTGCGCTTCATTTGCATCGCTTCGATAAAAAAAAAAAATGCTTTCTTAAAGATTGCCATTTATACAATTTCCCTCCTTTTTAAAGAGAGAAACAATATTTTCCGTAACAATTTTTAAAAATTCTTGATTTGTTGTAGTTTATTTTCTTAGTGTATACTGTTCATAATATAATAATAACAATAATACGTTGTTATTAATATTATCACTACATCCCGATTCAGGGAATGTCTGGAATTGGCATTTTTGTGGAAAAAATATTTTCCTTGTAGATAACAGAGAGTGAAACAAACAAACTAAAAACACAAATCAGTTTGCTATGTCTGTCTTCAAAAAGTGTCTTTTGAATGGAAGTCAATTGCACAAAAATACCAAAGGGGATTGTAGATTGCTATGTTTATTTGAAAAGACATAGGAAAGCCTTGACCATTAAAAAGACAAAGTTTCCCACCATAATATACACTATACAACAGCTTGATTTCAAGAACTCATAGAAGATATGGAATCTCTTATTTTCTGTTCTCTTTTACTAACCAAATTTTGTTACTGTTAAAATTAGTAATGTGTCAGTCCAGTTTTTCGTGGCTGATACTGTTTTCTGGTTTCTTTCCAATTCCTAATTTGACCAATGTAGACTTTTTTAATTATTATTATTCTGAATAATGTAAAGTTTCCTTGACAGAGGTTTCCCATATAATTAACTGTTTATTTTATTATCATGCTAAACAAAGGCGACTCTGTTCTGTTGGTTCATGCCTTCTTAGTTCTGTTGCATGAGGAGGGAAAAATAGGATTTCTGAGTATTTGACCTGCTGATCAACCATCCAAATTCATCCCAAATTAAATATTTTCTGGGAAAGGGCAGATCTATTTCTTTTTCAGTATTATATTTTAAGTAAATCACAGAAATGTTGCCTGTTTATAAAGTTAATTTATTTTTAAATTAACTTTATAAACAGTATTCCGTTTGTGAAGAAAAAAAACTTTTACGTTTTATTTTCTGTTGTACTGGATGCAAGTTGTAGCTCATTAAGTGAACACAAACAAACAAATGTTAATGTTTTGTAAGCCTGCATATTTTTGGCTAAAACCGGAACCTGGAACGTAATGAATCTGTTTCTAATTTCGGGTATTTTACCCGTTTCTTTTTTTTTTTAGAAGCTGGGCAAAGAGTTTAGAGATGAAACCAAAACATCTGGATACAATCTAGCGATAAAATTCGAGGTTAATTCTTGACAAGCATATCTAGTTCCCCCATGGCCGTCAAGCTGACGAACGACGGCACGCCCAGATTTCGTCCTCCTACGACATCACGTCGCCTTACGTAAAGCAAGCGCTCCGGTTTCCTGGCGGAGAAGATGGCGGCTCCTGGACCGGGGGAGTATTTCAGCGTCGGGAGCCATGTCTCTTGCCTCACCTGTTTGGGCCAACAACTGCAGGGAGAAGTGGTCGCGTTTGACTACCAGTCCAAGATGTTAACCTTGAGTATCCTTTGTTTGTTCGGCGCCGCTCGCGGCTGCTTGGCTGGCCTGCCTGGGCTGCAAGGGCCTGTAGGGTAACCGAAAAGATGGCAAATAGTGATCCGCGCAGGCGTAATTGGTTTTGGCTGAGTTACACATCTTTGTTCGTTTCAGATTATTTTATTACAAACGCCGCCTGCTCGCGCTTGTTTTATCCTCCAACGAGTCCGCTGTCGCTTCGCTTTTTAAACGCGCCGAATAACCCGCCCTGACATGCGTGTGTTTTGAATTCACTCATTGTATTGCCAGCCCCTCAACATGGATCACTATCTGGCAGCGAACCCTCGTAAGGCATCATGGCTCTCAGCCGATGCTAGTTAGCGGGCTAACTGACACCCAGCGCGCCCCGCTCTGACAGGTGTCCGCGCGGTTATTTCTCCCCGGTACCCACTCCCACACTCGGGACACGCGGGCGGCCGCTTCCAGGACGCCGTTCACGAGTCTCCCCCCGTCCTCCCCTCCTCCCCTCCAGCCACGCTTACATGGTAACCGCTGCTAGCTCGGCTAGCATGCTAAGTTTCGGTCAAACCCAGATACTCCCCAGCCGCCCTGTAGCTCCGCGAAGCGTTTCAGGGATCCCGGGCTCTCTCGGCTCGGCTTCGGTTTTGACGTGTCACCGGAATCGTTGGTTTTTTGGGCGAGCAGCGTGGCATCTAATCGCGGGAACATCTTGAACCTATCGCTACCACGAACCTTAGCCTGTGAACTTGCCTGCCTTCATTCCCTTACGGGTCTGTCGTGAGAGAGTTCCTGAGCGAGAGTCGTCAGATTCATTCATATGCGGCAGAAATGTGTTGATAGAATATGCCAAAGGCCGCGACGTACCGATGCGGCGAACGTGGCCAAGGCGTGACGTTAAATGAATGAATGAATGAGTTTTAATAGTGGGGGGGTTTGTCACTCAGCGCTGAGTTGCATCTTCGGTCCTTCAGGAAATATCAGCCCAATATCTTGCATTTTATTTTGATTGCTGGTTGAAACACACAAAATTTAACATTTTTATTTTAAAAATAGTTTGTGATTTATTTTTTGTCTGTATCTTTCGTGGAAAATATTAACTGCACCCATATGAGTATAATTTTGATTTATTTTTTCATTGCACACATTTATTTATTAATGGGCTCACAAAAAAAGCATAAATAGTCACATATCCATATCCTACTCCCGATTTTTAGAGCTTTACAAACAGCATTAGAGTCTCTTTATTATTAGAGGATGACCGATTATTGCCACGATTATTAACCTTTTTTTTTGGTAAAGATGAATGTTGCACGCGGTTGCAGTCGCCTTAGACTGCGTGCATTTGTGTGTTTTGGCTGGCTGCAGAGCTGCCCGGTGTAGTGAATTTCAGCCGTCTTTGCAGCGTCTGTGCCTGAATGGCATATTTGTCTGGCTAAAACATTTACTGTACCATGCATTCAGGCTTTGTGCGTCAAAAACATGCGTGGCCTAGCTGGATGGACTTTCTCTGTCCTTATTTTTTATTTTATTTTTTTTGCAGCCGCGTCTGCCTGCCTGGTCCCGTTTTTAAGCAGCATCGCTTGGGGAGAGCTGTGGGGACGTTGTGATAACCGGAAAAAGAGTCGTAAGAAAGATGCGGGTTGATCTCGTTATCGCAGTGTTCAACAGAAATATTACGATATCCTGGTGCTTTGTGTTACTGCTCTCTATGATCAGAATACATTTGGCCATTTGGATAGAGTGTCGGTGCCACCTGATGCTTTTATTTCATATAGATTTTTGTGACAAAGATGCTGAAGCTAGCAGGGAGCTGGGAGGGACTTCATGAAAAGAAACGGAGCAGAAAGGAAACGTGCATTAAAGGCAGCCGATGTTATTGCCGTATCGACCGATATATTGCAGTTTTGATCATCCAAATTCAAGGCTTTCAACAAATATAAATGATGTTGTATCGTTTACATGTGCAAATGTTTTTGTGTTGTTTTTGTTCTTAGTTTAAATGCAACACAGTGTTTGGTGTTGGTGGGCGATGTGATGTGAAGGATTGGAAGGGAGGTGTGACTTGTGTTCTAATAGGGGAGGGCGCATCCGTCAATCTGACCGACTTTACTGAAGCCCGATTAAAGCTTTACAGACATTGCATTTTATGATTAGGGATCCTAATTACCAATGCGTCTGAAAACTAGACTGCCAGTAACACTTACCCCGGCTACTTAAGGTTCATGACCTGCTGATCCTCGTTAAAAAGTTTCCGCTGCAGCAGCCGGGAGCGCTCGCCGTAGTTTTCGGGGCTCTCTACGCTCGCGTCGTCCTCTCTCCTCCTCGCTGCCTGTGCTGGGTGTCGACGGTACTGCTGAAACTGTTCTCCTCACGTTGTTCATCTAAAAACCATTCTGTACACATTCAAGACAACTTAGTCATCTGGATGTTGTTGTTTTTTTTTCTTGGCCTTTTAAAAAGAAGTCTAGGCGCATCTTATCAATGTGCTAAATCAGAGAGATTGTGTCAGTGTCTGCACGGCACATTCTGTCCAGTCGTGTTCTCTACTCTTGCTCAGACCCATCAGTTTCATTCTTTCTTTTCCCAAGAGTTCCCTTTGAAATGTCATTTATGTCGACTCAAGTTGGTAAAATTGCATAAACTGGTTCAAATCAAGGAGCTGCGTTTTCATGCTCGCGATCAACGTGATGGTTTCTCATCTGTCTTTACGATACTCTCAACTCTAACCGTTAGCATTTTGGGCACCGTCGTCTTTATCGGGTACTGCGCATCTACTGCGGCGAGACTCAGTCCAACAGGCAGACGCTAATTCCTGTCACCAGAAATAAAATTGTCAACAGATATTGTTACAGACCTTGTATAAAAAAAAACAAAAAAAAAAACAAATTTAATGTGCACACCGACGTTGCAGTGGGAATAGGTTTCGGACATTTTGTGCATTAAAGCTTTTGACTTGCTGTGTTTAAAATATCAAACAGTTTTGTCAAATCTCCCTCTTGTGTTTATGTCCTGTTTGTAGGTTTGAACTCGTTTGATGTTTGCTTATAGCTCATGTTTGCATATTTCCTAAACCGATGGATGCAAGGTTACTGGAAGCGGCTTTTAGCAGCCGCCTCCTGTAACTGGCGCAACCTTTCACTGCCGGTGTGATGGCCTCGCCGCTCTTATCATAAGCTTCTCTGTCCCGATGGTGTCCAAGTTCTTATAAAAAAAAAATGTTTTAATGTTTAAGTCCTTTGAAGTTTTCCGCCTTAACCCGTTTCCCCTTACAGAATGTGCTTCCTCCAGCGGTAAGCCAAACCTCAACGACGTCATCCTGATCAACTTAGCCTATGTGTCCGATGTGGACATAATACATGACCGTACTGAGACTCCGCCTCCTCTAGCATCACTGAATGTTAGCAAGGTAAGGCCATCAGATTGGTGGTGGCATTGGTTTGTGGCCAGATACTCCATGAGTGTGATTTATTGCAGTCTGGAGCTTAAAACAAATCATCAAACTGAAAAGTGTAATTCTGAGTAGAGCTCCCATCCTCTGTTCTGTTTTTCACAGCTTGCCAATCGAGCACGGACAGAAAAGGAAGACAAGCTGTCCCAAGCCTATGCAATCAGTGCTGGGGTTTCTGTGGAGGGCCAGCAGCTATTCCAGACTATTCACAAAACGTAAGGACTTCATGCTACGGTGAATGGTGACCTGATCGGATGTCAGGGTTTGCGTAGTCGTAGGAATCGCTGGCCTTTGTTGGTCGGCTTCAGAACATTCAGTTGTAATATAAGACCAATTTCTAGAAATGGTGGTAGGTATTCGGGCTGAATAGTACTGTGTTTTTTGGAGCATAAGGCCCACCGGATTATGAGGCGCATTAAATATTTGGTGTGTAATATCACTCCCCTCCACGTACACAGTTCTCTCCTGAGAGGGAGAGCTTTCCGTCTCTGTTGGGAGGACAGAGTAGTTGGATTACACTGCCCTGTTTCTAACGTATGCCCAAAATAAACTTAACTTTTATATTGAATTAACGCACTTGGTTTATTGTTGCTAATGCGTACTCCGGGCGTGGGCTGCCTTACCTGAATGCACTTCTAGTTTCAACATTACAGTCAGGCAGTCTTGTAGACAGCTCAGGGGTCGTTTTATGGGGCCGATCATAGACATTATACAGGTAAACGCCCCATGGACTGGCACTGCCTATTGGAGCTGACGTTTCAGCGTGTGCCGCCATTTTGGATGGGTCTCTCACGCGACCCCAGTGCATTTATTTGTATTGAAGCCTTTTGCCCAACTAAAATCAATTCTAACCCCCTGAAATTTTACCCGATTTTCAGACGGTTTGGTTTGTTACAAACGGCAGAGATGTAGTTATGAAACAGGACGTTACCACACATGAAAACCACATTTTAATGCTGAAATTTGTTGTTTAAACAACATATTTCATACATTTATGGTCTTTACCAGATTTCATGCTAAAATACTTTGTTTAATGCTATTTAACAGACAAACATGTGGTATGGCATATTATTAAATATGTAAAATACGTGCTTTCATGCTGAAATACTTTTCTATGCTCTTAAACAAAGAGACATGGTATTACAAATTAATGAATGTATAAATTAATGCGTTTTATATTTTAATAAAGAAACAAGTTGGATTGTTCATTTAAATTTATTTCACTCTCTCACATTTACAATCCTGAGACTTCGCTACACACCAACAATAATTTCTTCATATTTCTGCGTGCTGTGTTTTTGAAAATCCCTGGAAAAATTGTTCTTTAAAATTTCCAGGTCATTTCAGTGTCTTACACTACCCTGCTTGCAAATTGGGCTGGAGCTTAAAACTCTTGATAAAGAACTGTTTTGCTGAGCTTCTTGCATGTGTTTGTACTCTGATACTTCAGGGTATTTAATTTGGCAACATGATTCAGCCTTAATTTGTGAAATATAGTGATAACAAATTAATAAACATAAAATGATGGTCCATCTGTTGGGTTTCTGCAATGTTCTCACCAAGTAAAAACTCATCTTCAAAGCCAATCTCAGCCCAAAATAGTGATCTGCTTTCAGTATTAATCGTCTGTTATTGTAGCCGTAAACTGTAGAAAATACGGGCAAAGTTGCTCCCTCTGCGTTTGCGTCTGTCTGATCCTATGCCAACCTTGATTAGGAGAGACCCATCCAAGATGGCGGCGCCGCAGGATTCGCTCCATCACGTAATGAGGCGTGTACCTATATAATGTCTATGGAGCCGATCAGGTAGTCATACGGTGTAGCTTTGAGTGGAGCGGCTTCATTGCTTACCAAAGTCGTATTTACCACATTTTTCAGACTATAAGTCACACTTTGTTTCATAGTTTGGCCGATCTTGCGACTTATAGTCAGGTGCAACTTGTATATTAATTTTAAATGGTAAATCATACTGACTAAGATGAACCAAGTAGTAAACATTACCATCTAATAGCCGCAAGAGGGCGCTCTAGGTCTGTGAAAACTATATACTGCTCTTGCGCCACTTAAAAATGAATTAAAACATTAACTTATACACCACAAAGACGGAACACATGTGCATATGTTGTTTCGCTGTTTCAGTATGCATTCCTGCAGCTAATCGTTACTTGGTGCAACTCAAAGGAAACAGGCCGCGGCAGAACCCTGTTATTGAGCTGTCAGTGAAGCTAATAACAGCTAGCGCTAGTTTAAAGGTCTGTTGTCTGGGTGGGTTACAACTTCACTGATGCACGTGAGCTTTATGTTGCAACGCTACGCTCACAGTCTAATTTCAGCTTAATTAGACCGAAATGCTCTGACGAGAACTTTCCGGGTTCAGCCAATTGTGGATGTAGTTGAGTAATTTAATAAATTACCATACCAGATTAAATGTCAGTTTTTAGTCTTGGGTTGTGTGAAATAAATGTGTATATATAAATGTGACTTATAGTCCGGTGCGACTTATGTATTTTTCCTCTTTATGACGCATTTATTTTTGACTGATGCGATTCATATTCCGGAGCAATTTATAGTCCAAAAAATACGGTACACATTTGGACAGATTTTTGAGCGCATTGTACCACATAAAATCAGTCAGTAAGCACAAAACATACAGTAATCTTATATAAGGATTTTTAAGTGTGCCATATAGTCCAAAAAATATGGCATGTCCGTTTATTGAACAGTATATTATATTACCAGATTATTATAGCCAAATGCCTCATGCTAGCTGCGCCAACCCTGCAACATCGGTGCTTAAGAGCGTCTTAAAAGGGTGAGTAGAGCTCCTGAATCTGCAAAAGTGAAGTAGTAAACCTCCTGGACGACACAAGTTTAGGCTGTTTAGATATTAGCTAAATGGACACACAGCCCAGTGACAGGGGCTGTGTGACGACCGACTCCCACGGCTGCTGTTTATCTCTAAAGGAAATAAGAAGCAAAGTTATCGGAAAGACAGTATTTGTACAAGGCTGGTGCTGAATATATTTGTGTGGACCTTATTGTTGTTATTTCTGTGAAAATGTTTTGTGCGCACCAGATCTGTTAGCTTTGAAACAGTTTAATTCAGTATAAAATCTTTTATCTGTCCCTCAGTAGTTGCCTTTGATTGCTTTGTCAGTGAATTAGCTGGCAAATGGAAGCAATCATGATAAAATAATTACACGACTGAATCAAAGCTACATACTTCCATAAAGGATAAGGGTGTCCCCTGCCTATTGGTTTTGCCCTAATTGAGGAAGTTGAATCTTGTCATGTAGTTATAATTGTTCCTCTTAACTAGGAAAAAAGCCTGTGCTTTAAAAAGATGCTGCTGCGGTATCAGAAATGGTATCGAGTATTTTTCTTAGTTTCAGTATCCAGTTTGAAATTTCAGTATTGTGACAACCCCACAGGATATGCACTCAGTACTTGGTAATGATAATAATCTGACCCAATCTGTATAATCTGATTGAATTTGACTTTGTAAAGTGCCTTGAGATGACATGTTTCATGAATTGGTGCTATATAAATACATTTGAATTGAATTAATGGCTGTTTGTAGATACACTGCTGCACCAATACAGCCTGGCTTTGTGGTGATCAGCCTTTAGATCTGCTGAGGTGTGAAAGAAACCCAGTTTGTTTTTATAGAGGCCTTCAGAACCTTGAATCTGTGCCTCTCCACTTTTCCTGCAAGCTCTGGGATCCTGAATTTCACATAAACTACAAAATGTACTTTAATTTTAAAAGAGGACTTTAGACCACCGTGCGGCTGTCCAGATCTTTTTCTCGTTAGCCCAGCTCAGACGCTTCGGATGTCTCTGGTTCAGGAGCGGCTTAACTCAAGGAATGTATCAGTTGTAGCCTGTGTCCTGGGTCAGTCCATGGGAGCTCTGCAGAGTCCACGCCTTTTGAAGCTCCTTTTTTGCCATTGCAAAAAAAAAAAAAAAATGTCCTGAAAGGGGAAATTGTTTAAAAGCTTGCAATGTTGAATATATGTTTAGGAAAATATTGTGGAAATACGCACCAAAAATAAAAGCCGCCACGCCTTCAGAAATATGTTAAAACAATGTAAAGCATATGATATAGCATAGTAACTGTATATTTGTGCACTTATTCTAGTAATAAAGTTTAAAATGAATTTATATTATATATTGTGAAATGTTAAAATTCACTTTTGAAAAACCAACTCCTGCGGCTCCCGTCTGCCTCGCTGAGAAGCTGCTAGCGAATGAAGCTGCTGAGCTGCTCTGCACTCGTCTCTCTTTTCCTTCTCTACCGACAGTCCAGCGTTTATTACGTAGCGACTCATATTTTGGGACTTTTCAGACCCCTTTCTGTGTTTTTGCCGATTTAGTAGCTCCACTTGAAAACAGCAATGTGTCTGCTTGCCATTACTGTCTCATGAAAACTGCTAGAGCTGTGTGGCATCTCCCTATTCCCTCAGCGCTGTCTCACAGGCAGCTGCTGTGAGTTTTGCGAAAGGCAAGTTATTGCACTATTAATCACAACAGGGACACTCATCTTTGTTCAAGTGGAACCTTTTATTTATTTTGCCTTATTTTTAGTTTGTTCATTTCAAGCCCAATAGGGTAATTCATTTTGGTTTGTTAATTTTGTATTTTTTTTAAAGTTTATTTGAATGATTTCCTTGTTTCTATTTATGTTTTTGTTTTTAAGAGGGGAAAAAAATCAATTAAAATCGTAAATCAGATGTATTGTGAAAAAAATCTAATATTTTATTTTTAGGCCACATGGCCCAGCCCTAACCATAACATAATTGTGTATTAAATTTTTTTTCTGGTCTTGTAATCCAACTTTCTGACAAATTGAATTGTGACTCATCATTCGCTGTGAGTTATAATCATCCAAATGAACAGAAATAAAGTCTTTCGCCACCCTAGACGCCCATACGCCCTGTGACTGAGAAGGTGTGGGGAAATGGTGCTTTTAAAGTGCTAATAAAGTCAATCTGATGTTTCTTTCCAGCATCAAAGACTGTAAATGGCAGGAGAAGAACATTATTGTGATGGACGACGTCGTAATCTCACCGCCTTACCAGGTTGACAACTGCAGAGGCAAAGAGGGAAGCGCTTTAAGTCACGTACGCAAAATAGTAAGTATGACACGGTGTGAAGACAGCAGATTCCACGTGGTCATTATTTACAAAAAGATATAGAGAAAAGGGAATATTTGTCAAAACTATGTACACCCCATAATTTAATGGTTGGGAGGGGGGGGGGAAATGAGCATCGCAGCACTTGATCCTTTTTCAGCAGTTCTGTTGTAGATTCACTGTTTTGCTTGAGATGACCCGGTTTGGTCCAAACTGATCTACACTGGGAATGAAGTTGTTATGGTGTATTGGTTAAAAGAAAAGAAAAAAACACCTGAAAACGAATCAAATTTTGCAATTTCCAGACTGTATAGGAACTCTATAAGCAGGAACTCCCACCCGTCCACCGCTGTGCTTAAAGAGCTGGTTCGTTGTGTTGGGTTTTCTCCGACCATGGCGCTGTACCTCTAACCTGACCCTAGCCAGATTGATGTCGCTCCGCCTAGCTTCACTCACATCCATCTGGGACATCGCCCATAGAGAATGATTTCTCCAACCAATTTTATTGTCCAGCCAATCAGGACGCAGGGCTGGAGTTTCATAGATGTGACGTAGTGGAGACGCGACTGTGAGAATATTTTGATAGCAATGGCGGCTCATCGAGGAAGCAAGCGTTAACATTGATGCTGCTATTTCTTCCGTGTTGTCCAATCTACCTAATATTGTTTCATTAAAAGAACATCAGAGAACACCTCTGAAGACTTTTGTTGGTGGAAACCATGTTTTCACCCTTCTCCCGACCGGATTTGGCAAGTTTTGTTTTCCGGGGCGCGTCCGCGGCGGAGCGGATAGCGCGAACCATATTAGGAGGCCTTTAGTCCTCGACGCGGTCGGCCCGGGATCGACTCCGACCGGCGGCGCTTTGCCGCCTGTCTTCCCTCCTCTTCCTGTCAGCTCACTGTCAATAAAACGCGTGCCACTAGAGCCGCAAACACATTAAAAAAAAGTTTTTTTTCCTGCGTCGCTCTCATCAGCGTCACGGGTTGGCTTCGGTGTGAGTGGTTGAAATAGCACGTCGATAAAGATGACAGACAAGTGGCTTATCCAATCATATGCAAGGATTTTTGATAAGGCACAGCCTTCAAAAAAGGCAATTCCTATGGATCAGTCCCAGATGTATGTGAGTGGAGCTAGGCGGAGCGAAATACATCTGGCTAGGGTTAGGTTACTGTACCTCCTTCATTTTGGTCTGATCTGTTCAAGAAAACCTCAGCTCCAGAAGTGTTGGGCTTCATTCAGAGGGGGGTTTGTAGATCTAATATGAACTGACATCTTGTAGTTCTGACCGAATGGTTGCGTAGTCTTCCGTGCTCTGTGTTGGTGATAATAAAGAATTGGCATTACAAAAACATCAGCGTGTTCCCTGGAGGGCGTAGATCCTGACCGTAACTCGTTAAAGAAACCCTGCCAGCTCTCGCAGCTTAAATGAACCAGACGCCTTTAGCGTCCGACATCAGTTTCAAACATCTTTATTTAACATGCGGAGGCTTGTTCAGTCTGAGATGCAGAATAACATTTTTGCACCATTTAAAACTTTTAACTGCTGGATTTTGAGTAACGGTGGCGATTAAACACAATGGTTGCATTTATATGCGGCTGCAAATTATTGTAAGTTTAAATATCACTTCGGTTCATTGTTCTTCCGTAGTTGGATTTAAAAAGGTTTTGCTACGGATCGGCTTGAATAGGTCTGTAGAAACAAAGTACCTGTGGGATTTTTGTCTGGATCCCTGCAGTCTCCTGTTAGTTTTGTTGCAGAAAGCAGAATATTGGCAGCGTTCTCACAAACCTCCACGGTGGCGTAACTGACAGATGTTTCCCTGATTAAATCTTGTTTTTAGTCTCTATTTTTTTTTTTGCACACCCACCAGGCCCGAGTGCAGAAGAAAACGGCTTTAAAATTAATTTATGAAGCAGACAGACTGGGGCTGATCTGCCAGTCTGGCTTTATTTTTCATGACGAGTGATGAGGGGGAAAACAGGATGCTGATCAGGGAAAGCCTGATGCTTGCTTCTGCATTCGAAATCCATCCAGCTGCAAAGTTATTGTCCTAAGCTAATTTAGTTTACCGCTTCTCTTTTGATGCTATCCTGAACTTGTGGCTTTACAGGTCCTTCTCACCAATTTTCATGTTCTCCTTATTCACATTTTAATGCTAAAAGTATGACGTGAACGCAATAAAAGTCTTCGTGAGTCAAGAAGCTGATTAATATGCAGAGATGGGAAATAAACAAAGCATCGATTTAGGTGTTTTCCTTGTTGATTTTTCATAATAGTCTTTCGAGCCACTTGATTCATCTCTGCTCCAGCTGATGTCACTTAATGTTGGAAATTTGACAGATTTTAATATAATGGCCTATCACAGTTGGCTTCCTGTATCCAGTCATCCACCCCCTTCTATTAATTGTAGGATTAAAAGACTAATCTGAAGATGAGCCTTAAACAACAACTGGTTGACCAGCTGCCTCAGAGGCTAGAAAACCGCTGCAAAAGCAGTCAAATATAATTGCTGTAAAAACAGATCCATTCATAAACTAGAACGTTTATTTCTTGTGGGTTTTTTTTTGTTGCTCGTCCTCCTCCTCATTTGGGTTTCTCCTCTCGGTTATCGTTGCAGGTTGAGAAACATTTTAGAGACGTGGAAAGTCAGAAGTCCATGCAACGTTCACAAGCACAGCAAACACAGAAGGACTCCACTTTATCTTCTTGAGTTGGCAGTGCGGAGCGGCCAGGGGAAGGCGACGCGACGCGGGCGGTTCTGTTCCCACTGCCAGACAAAGTCGGCATTCCTTGTCCTCAGTCCGAGACCACAAGGAGGAGTGCTGAGGGCCTTGGATCCTGAAGATCAAAATACCATTAAATGAAAAAGACAAAAAAAGAGAGAGAAGAAAGATTAAATCTTAAATTAGACTTTATAAAGAATAATTTAAACATGATCCATAAAGCAAACCATAGTTTCCTTAACTAACTTGTCTCATCCCGCCCCCTCCATCCTCTCTCCACCCTCCTCCATTCCCGTCCCTGAAACCTTTTTTCTTTTTTCCGCTCTCCTCCTTTTGCCTTCAGTTCCATTTCAAAAAGAGAAAACTAGAGCAGTCAGAAAGGCTTGTTAGCTTTATTTTCTGTCATTGTTTCCCTTTTTTTTTTTTTTTTTCTGTATCCATGTTCTACTGTCTGTATTTTCTGTATTTTAAAACAAAATGTGACTTGAAACGCCACACTTTAAAGGACATTTTCTAAAATAAAAGTAACAAAAATTCTGACTGTAATATTGTAATTTTCACCCACTTTCTGAGCAGTTTGTAAAGATCGTTTTTGATTCTGTGTTGTTGGGAATCAGTTCCGATAATTAAAATCCCTGTGGGGTGAAGATTGGGGGGGGGAAATATCAGGTCGACATGCTTACAAGTAAACTCACTATTCCTGAAAAGCTCGGATGCTAGTTTAACACATTTGTAGGCTGTAGTTTAATTTCCTGACTAAAATTATTTACGTTTTATCAGTCTTTGGTAGCGCTGCTGCTGCATGCTGGTATTTGCCTACATTGCCTGGCCAGCATTTAGTACTTAAAACAAAATTACAGTGAATTCAATCATTTAAAATTGTGCATAATTAGTTTTTTCCTGTGCCAGAATACTGTTAAACTCAGTTGGACACACTTGGTTGTTACACAAATAATCCTGTTTTTTATTTTTATTTTTTCTAGCTCCTGCTTTTGTATATTTAGATATATTAGTATAAAGTGCTGAACAGGAAAAAAAAGCATTGAAAGGATACAGAGGTACATCTCAACAATTAAGGATATTATTGAAAAGTCAAGCAATTTAGTTAAAAAACTAAACTATTACTCCAATATATTGATGATTTGGGCTTTTGGTTAGTTTACAAAAGGGGGGAAAAAAATCAGTTTCTCCGAGAATTAGACTATTTCAAAAGACCAATAATCCAATTGGTCCAATAATCATTTAATACCGAATGTTATGGCCTACATAATCACGGGCACATGAAACGCTCGTCAGAGTAAGCCACAGGTAGTTATCGCTAAGGAATAGGTGTTTATGAGCCTCGCATCAACAACTCTAGGCTGTGATAAAACGTGTATTTTGCAAGACACAGTTGTAAGGATGCATCTAAAATCTATATTGGATAAAGCAGCTGCAACTCTTAACAGAACAAAATGAAAAATGGTGTTTGCATGTGGAAAGTACAGCTATTAAAGGATGTTTATAAGAGGTACTACGAACAAAACACTTCCTGGCCGTCACCATATTAACCTTTCTAGTTTGAAATCCCAGCTTCTCTGACTGTTAACTTTTTACTCAGGTTTACCATTCCCAGCTCCTGTTTTTGATTTGCGAGGCATAAGCAATGTTACATCAGTGATCCCACAGACAGACGAGTCCTGGGCATGGACTGCATTTCTGGACACTCCTAAAGCCTAGACAAATGTCAGAATTTCTTTCTTTACCCAGGCTGAAAATATAAACCGGTCTACTATTCAGCGGTCCAAAATCCTTTTCTTTACTTCATTTGGAAATCAAGCTCCCAGAATCAAAAAAAGAGTGGAGGGGCAGATAATCCATGTTGCTTGTGGTCCAGTGTGAGCTTTCCAGTCGGTGATGATTAAGGGAAGCGTGTCATCTGCTGATGTAGGTCCACCGGGGGCTTAGTCAGTGTAACTAATGATCACTGCTCGATCGACCAGCAAACGGGACTAACTTAAACCCCACAGAGAATATATGGATTATTGTGAAGACGAGAGACACTAGATCCAACAGTGTACAGGCTAAAGGCTGCCATTAAGGGAACCTGAGCTTCCTTAACGTTTCTCCAAAGCCACAGGCTAATCTGCTCCATGCCGCGCTGCATTTGATCAAGAATCTTAATCGTCACCATGTGTGCCCATGGTGACATTGTTTTGAGACACATGGGTTCAGGATTTACACAGAATACACACAGAAATATTTCCACACCTTTTTTTTTTCTTTTTTTTTTTACATAAATGAAATCAGTTGACCAAACACACTTCCCTTAAAGCTCAAAGCATGCAAATAGTCTTTAGAGTCTGTTAAGACGTCCAAAACGTCTGATATCAGCCCCTTTTCTGAATGAAATGAATTACTACAGTGTTGCATGAATTGATGCCTGAAATCTCCTTCAATGATGCCCTCATGCCCACAGTAAATTCTGTGCAGTGTAATCTTAAGCTTTCATTTACAGAACTGTGCAATCAGACCTTCTCAGAGAACTTAGAGTGGAGATAGGCTTTACCAGTACAAACTTCTCCTCAGGGGGTTAAAGCCCTAACGGCTTTTGGAAAGAAGCTGGAGCTATTGCTTTTTGATCTAATGTTTCTGAAGCATTTACCTGATGACAACGGGTCACACAGCGCGTTGCCCGCGTGGGTGGGATCTGTGGCAATGTGTCTGGCCCTTTTCTGGACCCGTGCTGCATAAATCGTTGGGCCTTCCTCATCAAGTTGGAGGTGTTTAAAGTCCAGGAGAGGTCGGAGGAGATGTCAATGTCAAGGAACCTTATGCTGTACACCCCCCTGAATGCAGAGAGGAGCATGTTCAGTCTTCCCGGACCTCCTGCAGTCCACTACGACCTCCTTGGTCTTGCTGGTGTTCAGGATCAGGTTGTTCCTGGAGCGCCACTGTGCTCCGATTGCGGACCTCTGTGGGTCCATGTGCGTTTCTCAATCCTCACCACCAGGGGCCTGTTGGTGAGGAAGTCACTGATCCAAGAGCAGAGTGGTGGAGATAATCCCAAGCTGTGGAGCATTAGAGCCAGCTTGTCTGAGAGCACTGTATAGAATATACAGCTGATATATAGCTGAAGGCCATAAATAGCATCCTAACAAAGGCGTTGGGATGCTGGAGATGAGTCAGGCAGCATCCTGGGGAGAACAATTCTCCCTGTAGGTGAACTGCAGGCTGTCCAGGCCAGTAGGGATGACATCCTTGATGTTCTTCAGAAGGAACCTCTAGAAGCACTTCATGATGGCAGGGGTCAGAGCAACAGGAGGGTAGTCGATGGGGTAGATGGGGGTTGTTTTCTTGGGAACAGGCGCAATCATGGAGGACTTCAGGCAGGCAGGGACCATGGAGAGCTGCAGGGAGAGTTTAAAGATGTCCAGAAAGACCCCTGTTAGTGGGTCAGCACAGGATGTCAACGCCCAACCTGACACCATGTCTGGACCTGCAGCCTTGTTGATGTTGACGCTCCTTTCATGCAGTGCTTCATGCAGCAGGAGCCTTGACCGAGTGAGGAGTGCACATACTGCACAGTAAATGGACTTTTTCATCAGTGGGGATCCCTTTTCTGGATATTATCTAACAGCCTGTTGTGATTTTCTCAAAAGTTGATCTTTAGGTTTTCATGAACTGTAAACCATAACCACCAAAAATAACATTTTAAACTGAATTACTTGAAACAACGTAACTTCTTGGAGGTGTGTTGTTCAATTATTATGTGCCTGTGTTTTAGTTTGTTCTGAAAAGATGCTCAGATCCAGTCCAGATTAAGTCCTTCCTGTCTGCAAAGACTGATCTATGGATAATCCATTCCTTGTTATGTATATAGAAACAACAGGATAAACGGGTTGCTACCATCCGACCGTGCTTGATGTATCCGTATAGAGGAGCAGATGTAAATCCTTCATTTAGGAAGAGGTCCAAAAGGAACTGCCGGTTCTCTTTCCCAGATTTGGTTATGTGATCATCAGTTTAAGCCCATAATCCCGTCTCATCGGGAATATTCCATGTGTGTGCGTCAGAGTCTGCAGAAATGACAAATTTCCGTGGCGTTTGCAAACACATTCGGCATGTTTCATACGGATCGCTCTGCGCGCGTACAGGAGGGTCAGCCATGGCTTTCAGCGGGACAGTTTTCACTTTGATCCTACAGAGATGCTCCGTTTGATTCGTCTGCTTCTGCTGCTGCCTCCGAGCATCATGCTGAGCCTCAGGCCGTGTCCCAGCCCCTGTCTGTGCTACGAATCCTCTGACTTGGTGGACTGCAGGTCTCAGGGGTTGGACCAGGTCCCCCCCGGTGTACCCCGGGGAACTTGGTTGCTGGATCTTAGTGGGAACAGGGTGAGGGAGGTGCGCAGTGATTCGTTCGTGGGACTGTGGTCACTGAAGTTCCTCCTGATGTCCAACAACAGCGTGCATGCTCTGCATCCACAGGTAAGGAAAAAGCTGTTTGTGCGGTTTATTGTTCATGTGAGGTACTCTAATTTAGTATAAAAAGGCAGGTATTCAAATTATTTCTGCCGTCTTATAGGATGCAGAAGGTTGGAGATGGAAGTAGAACCGCATACTCTATCATAGGTTGGGACAAATATTGTCAAAATGTAAGAGTATCTACTGTTTATTTTAAGATAAGTGATTGTAAAAGTATCAAAACCCCTTTAAACGTTCCTCACTTTTTCATGTTAGAACTACAAACTTGTGTGCATTTATTTTTATTTTATATCACCAACATAAAGTAGTGCACTATTTTGAAAAAGTACATGGTTTTCACAGTAGAAATCCAAATAATTTCGTTGTGGCTCTAATTTAGGGTCGTTGTCGGGCGTGAAGGTGAACCTCCATCCACCTTCCCGTTAACTCTGACCAGCTTCCCTTCTCCTACTCATGAATTCTCCCGCCTGAGATATATAAACTCTCCGTCTTGGCTGCTTCCTGCCGATCGTTTTAGGTGAACTGTCAGATTAGCAGTTTTCTTAATCTTCCCAATTTCAGTTCTCTGTAAGATATTTAAAGATCGTCGTATTCTTTTATAACCTAATCTTGGTGTAAACTTCCCAAAAACTGGCTCCCTGACCTGTCTCTAAGTAACCTCTGAGGCCTTTGCACAACAGCTGAATTTGAGATGAAATTACACAAAGCTGGACCGTATTTACTAAATGTGTGTCTTCTGTAGGTCACTGGCTACTCTGGATTCTGTTTAGGGGTATTGTAATAAATGGAGCTGAATATAAATGCAAGGCACACTGTTTTTTTTTTTTTAAATAAAACAAAACTCTAGGAGCTATTTCTCTATTTTTGTTTTAGAACTGTAATTGTTTAGAAAAGAATACAATTATTTCTTAGTAATTTGTTTAATTAGTTAATTGATTTTGTTTGGGTTTTGGGTGTGTCATATATATATACATGGACTCTAGGTAGCTCAGGATGAAAGTGGGTGAGTTTATGGTTTTTTACCAGTCTTCCAGTGCTGCAGTCAGTCTACCAGTCCTTTCAGGAAGCAAGTCACTCCGCCTGGTTAATCAGTGAGTAACAGGTGAAGCGAGCACAAAGGCTGAAACCAGGGCAGGAGAAGCGGCAAGTCGTTTTTCAGTTTGTACCATGTTTATTTTTTCCTCAAGAAACCTGGAATAAAGTTACGGAACTGCACTTTTGACGTATTTTCAGAATCTTTTGTACTGCGTAAAACCGGAAACCCACTATTCATCAAGTGACTATTTGATTTACTTTTATTTTTTGGTTTGTTCAGTTTCAAGTTTTTTTTCATAGACAAGTAGTCACTACAAAAACCATACATCATTTCTCTTCTACAGTCAACATTGTTTATTACGTAGGAGTTCTATTGCATAAAATAGCAATAAAATCTATTGAAGTTTGAGATTGTAATGTTAAAAAAAAAAACCTCAGTGGGCGTTTACCACTTTTTGCAAGGCGATGTGTTTTTCGGGAGGTTCCGCATAGACATGCTAAGAATAAAAGAATGACCTGTAAACTTGGGGCATTTTGACTAATTACACAAGCAGTTGTTTTCGTTGTACTTCTGGCTGTTGGTAATTTGCACAAATGCTGCAGAGAAAGAGGGATAATGGGCTAAATGTTTCTCTAATAGATCTAATGTCAAAGCAGCGCATTAAGCTAAAAGTCAGAAGTACAGGTAGCTGTTTTTGGTCAACTATCAAAAACCCAGTACGTCACGTTAAAATCTACAAGCAGGCTTTCTTCGTGTTTTCAATTAAAAAACTTCAAAGCTTTCCGGACCCTGATTCCCAAACGTCTCAGCTGTTTCAGGTTATCCTTGATGCTAACGTATAAACTTGGACTTTGAATGTTTTAACAGGTGGAATTAAGATCCATTGATTCGCATTCAGTCCATAAACACTCATCATATACACGATGCATTTAACTGATACATTTGCACTGTTCTTTCACGTTAGGATGATTACACAGTTCCAGTTCTGATTAAAAAAAAAAGGAATTGGGCATCCTAGTTTGTTGGACCCTGCATGGATCTTCTTCAATCGACACAGGATCAAAAAATCTCCACTAATATTTGGTTAAATATTTAGCACTTAACGGTCTTAAAAAAAAACCATTAATCTCACACTTAACAGCCGTCAGAGAGCTTCTGCCGTAGTCCTGTCCTGATGTTAGCTCACTGGTCTTTTTAGGATTGGCATAGCTACATTAAAATTGGTTAATTGACACTGAGGTGACATTTCCATACAACATGAAACTTTAAAGATTCTAGCTGGTGTTAGCAGCAAACTTTCTACAACACTTTTTCCTGCCACTCAACTTTCCATTACCACAGTTGCATACATCACTGTGTTTTGGAGGGAGTCTGCTGAACAGTCCAAAAGCCAGCAGTCTTGCCCACGATTGCTTAGGCCAGGAAAACCTTTCTGTACAGAAAACATTTTATTTTGAATTTGTTTCTATGTGATATTTCCATTTTCTGACAGAAATTTCGTTTTTTTTTTCACTAGCTGTAATGAACCAAATGTAACACTAACCGTATCACTGTGTATACCATGAATCCATACAGCAGTTTAGAGTAATCCTTTGCAACTGGCTGCCTGTTTTTCAGTCTCTGTCAATGCTGCAGTTTCTGGAGAAGCTGGACCTGAGCTTTAACCGACTCCGCTGGCTCCCGCAGGACTTCACGCTCCATCTGTCCTCCCTCCAGGAGCTCCGACTGGACCACAACCTGATGCAGCACGTCGACTCTTCCTCGCTGAGAAACTGCGACAACCTGAGAAGACTCGACTTGAGCTACAACCGCATCCGGACGATAGACATCAAGGCTTTCACCAGCCTCTCTCGACTGCGTCTCCTGAACCTGGAGGGAAACAGGCTGAACGTGCTGAAAGACGGACTGCTGAGCCGGCAGCAGAGCCTGGAGGTGCTCCTGCTCGGCCGCAACAACGTCTCTGCCATCGAGGCCGAAGCTCTCGCCCCCCTGCGCAGCCTGACCCTGCTGGGCCTGCAGGGGAACCAGCTGCAGCACGTCAAGTTCAAGACCTTCCTGAAGCTGAAGACCATCAGCACCCACCTGCAGATGTCGCTCAACCCCTGGATCTGCGACTGCGACCTGCAGCGCGTCTTCAGCAAGATCCAGTACGTCCGACACCTGCACGTGGAGGACTACCGGGCCATCCTCTGCCACGCTCCTCCTCAGCAGGCTGGGAGCACCCTCGCGTCGATGGACAGTCAGCTGTGCATGGCGGAGACGGCGTCGGTGCTGGCCATCACCATCACCGTGCTGCTGGCGGTGATCGGTGCCCTGGTCAAAGCTGAGCGAAACCGCAAGAGCAAACAGGCTGCGAGCGACGCCGAGTCTGCAGATAAATGACCGGTCCGGTGGTGGAGGTGCTGGATGCTTTGAAGACTGTTTTCCAAAGTACAGAAAGAGGGGAAAAAATGGGAATGAAACGCGACCGGAGAAAGACAAAGTAGATCAGTAGTTTGATTTAGTTAGCAAAGGATCTGAAACATTTAGCGGCTAAAAGGCTTTCCACAGTGTGTCCACTACCTGCACAATTGATGCTTTTCAGTTTATGTCAAGTTATGGCCAAGAAATGTTGGGATTTTTTGGGACAGACTAATCCAAAGCGGTGCATTATTCTGAAGTTCAAGGAAAACGATGCATAATTTTCAAACATTTACGAAAGAAGATCAAAAAAAGGTGTTAAAAAAAATGTTTTGGACTGATAGCCCTAAATACAATCCAGTGCAACCACTTGCCGCCAGGAGTCGTCCAAGCAGTAAACAAAGTCCACCGTGTGCTTAATGTAACCTTGGTATAAATCTAGCCGTTCTAATGACAACATTAGGGAACAAACATCATCAGGAAAACCAAGGAACGGGGCAGGAAAGGTCAGGGGTAAAGCTGTGAAGGCGTTTAAATCAGGATAAGATTAAAGATAAAAAAAATACTTTCTCTGTTCAATCCATCATCTGGAAATGATGCACACCTACCACGAAATCCCCCCCCAAACAGGCGTGGCAGGAGGACGTTAGTCAGAGAAGCAGTCAAGGGCCTCATGGTGCTGTAACTCTGGAGGAGTTGCGCTGATTCATAGCTCAGGTGAGAGAATTTGTTATTGTTGTACGCCATAAATCTGATAGATAACTGGCAAGAAGAAAACCGTGGTTGAAATGAAAGCCCTAAACAGTCCTGCTTGCTTTATAGATATCTCTAGATGTGTAGAACCATAGTCCAGAGGTCTGGTAGGGATCTGGGATCTAACAGGACAAACGCATTCTGCATTTTTTAAGATTTTCATTTTTAAAAGTGTCGTTTTCCTATCGCACACAACGATGCACCACTTTGTGTTGGTCTAATGCGTAAAATTTAATAAAATACATCAAGGTTTGTGCTTGTAACAACAAAATGGGACAACAGTCACAGCTTCTTTGAATCCAGAACTGGTATTAAAACGTTAACTCTACGGGAAACTTTGTCCAGTGGATCAAGTCACAACTTCTTGTAGCACACAGTGATTTAGACCCCAACCATGGAAAGAAAATGATGGATGAATGTTATCTGTTCAGTCTTCCATGTTTTTATATAGAGGTTTGAAATGTAACAGCTCTATAGGTGACACATGCCAGCTTCAACGGCGCTGAACGGTTTCTGTGTGGCACCACAGATCTGGAAAAGGAGTTTGAGTAATGCAAACATACTTCCATTGATTCATCCTCTGCTTTACGGTCTGTTTTTGCAAGATTTATATTTAAAGCCTGACCTGTGTAAAAGGACTGGAAATTTTGTAACTCGGTCTGAAAAACCAAACCAAAATGATAAAGAACCAAAATCTTTAGGCTCTCTTAAAGCACTACATGAGATTTTTAAGTAGCTTAATTAAGCAAAATACTACTAAATAACAGCTTTGCGGTTGTAAAGCATCTTTTGTAATTTCAGTGAGTTTTTGCTTCGCCACCACTTGCTGAATAAAGTAATAAAGGAACCTATTAAAACCAAGGAGACTGCTGCAGGTTAAAGGTGTGACATGAAATACCTGCTTTGCTTCAGCCATGTTCAGCTCGACTGTTGACCGACTGGCCTGTAACTCAGAAATCGCATTTCCTCTGAACAGCGAACGCACCATACATAGCTCGACCAGATCGCTCTAAAAACCACTCATCGGTGTGGAAGTTGTCGCCGCAAAAAGAGGCTCAAAGTTTTAGCCACTTCTAGCGTCAAGCGAGTGCTGCCATGGAGGGGGACGACGCTTATTTTGGCAGAGGCCGCTCTGGTTTATACATTTGAACTTTCAACCTTTTTCATTGGACATAGTGAATTTGGAAATTTGGGAAGCTTTTGAGAAATCTCAAGAGTTAAGGTAAGGGATCTACAGTATTTAAAACACTGCAAAGAAGCTGCTAATTGCTAACATAAGATGCTAATTGTGAAATCATGTCTGCGTTTTACATTTCTTAAACTCCATTTTCAAGGGAATGCTCTCACAAAAACCCACAGCATGATGTCACATCTGCTCCTAATATAATTACTGCTATATCATCACAGCTGGGCTTGAAAAAGAAAATATTAGGAGTGCTTTTCTTTTCTGTTGTCTTGTCTTACAGTTCCTGAAGTCAAATTAGAACGGTCTAAAATCAGTTATCAGTTCAAACCTCTACAAAAATCAGAGCTCTGAAATCAGCCAAAATTAATCTCATTCTAACAATCGATTGTCCTTACTTCCAAAGTGATGAGCATTTCACTGCCTAATATATGAAAATTCTTGAAAAATGTAATTATCAGAGATTAGAAATTTTCACTGAATCGGCTCTGATCCGTTTGACCCCAGAGTTTTTGATCTTTAAACGCATTAAACAGCATATGTGATTTTTTTTGTATTAATAAAAAAAAATAAGGTTATGGCCACATTCTTTGAATCATAAATTGGAAGAAACTTTCTTTATTCTGTTTCTGTTGGAATCAAAGCCAAAACATCTATTGAAGAACCTGCAGGATTTTTTACTTTCAAGTGTTATAGTGCTTAGAAAAAAAATGTAATTAACCGATAAAATCTGAATTTACATGTTCAAAAAAAGAAAAAAAATCAGTACCGGCCAGGAAAAACCTGACTGGTGCACCTCTTTAAACCAATTTGTATTTTCGGTCACAGTTAATCTGTCAAACACCATAAAGTGGCAGATAATAGCATTATTATTATTATTATTACACAAATAATTTTTGACTCAATATTCTTATCTTTTAGTTTATTGAAAAACATATGTACAAGTTTAGAAACAACATTCTATTATATAACAGTTTCCATTGAAGTATTTAAAACATGTATTGAGATAAACGTTCAAACTATTCAGCCTTCCCCCGTGAACTAAAAGCCCCCTGCATAATACTCACTTATGTTGTAATGTCTCAGAGCATAACGAACGTAAACAAGAAACCAAATAAATTAAACCTTTCGCCATTTAACAAGAAAAGGAAACTTGTTTTTCCTCGCGGAAGCAAAGCTGCCAACTGGTAGCTAACGTTGAACCGTCTACGCTCTCCCAAGCTGAGTGTTTAAAATCCTGAGGTGTTGCTGGACAGCAGCAGCTTTCGGCACCAATCCAGCCGCAACAATCTTACTCTGCACAGATGCCTCTGTCTGTAAAAAAAACTGTCTTAAAAAATAAAATAAAAAAGCCAGCGAGTCTACCCGTCGGTGGCAAGGATGAGAACGGCGCCGAAAATACCAACGTTGTGGCCTATCAGCTTCATCTGGTTCCAGAACTCCACCTTACGGTTGTTGTGCCAGTATCCGAGGTTTCCGTCGATGAGCAGGATCACCAGAGGAAGGATGGTGGCCAGGATCTTAGCGGCCAGGCGGATGTAGTACCCGGTGAGAAAGGCCAGAGCCAGAACCCCAAACAGCACCTCTATCAGCATCAGAGTGAGCTCTCCTCCGGCGATATGGTCCAGGTAGGCCTGTCTGTCCTCCTTGCTGTACTGCAGCGAGTACACCTGGTGGAGAAAACGTGCAAGCGCAGGTAAGATAACAAACCCAGGATCTACAGCAGGGGTGCATATTCTTATAGAGGTTGCTCCAATCTGTGCCTTACGGTGCAGATGAGATAGATTCCCAGAAAGATCTGCCCAGTCGACTGCAGGGATCTACTACGAGCCTTCTGCCTGTAGACCTCCCCCGTTCCGCTGGCAAGAACCATAAAGCCTCCGATGATGGCTAGCGCCCTGGAGTACATCCGGACCTGCAGGTACACAGGAATCAGGGTTTTGTATGGAAGGGTTCCTACACATTTTGCAAGAAAACATTTCATAGTTTTCAAGACTCAGTCCTCCACAGTTCTCAGTCAAATATGGAACCTGCAAAAAAAAATAAAAGGATGCAAGAGAGTAAGTCAGGGTACATGGATGGATGGCTAGGTAGGGGGAGGGAGGAGTTGTAGGAGGGACATATAGAGGAACTGATGGAAGGATGAATGGAGGAATTAATGGGCTGTCGGCTAAATTGATGGTTGTGTGGCCAGAAAGATCCATGAACAGACACGTGGATGAATGAATCCTAAAGATTGATGGATGGATGAAAATAAAAAGCTCTTTGACAGAGACAGCCTATTTTCCAAATTCAGATTTTTAGTCCACACAGATCCTCGCGAAAGCTTGTGTCGCTTTCTAATGGGCCCTAACTTGATCACGCATCTACTAGATGAAGATGATCCTAGCAGAAAGTAGAACATCACCGCTGACCTGTGACCATGACCAGAGAAACGTACTTTTATTAGCACAGCTGCAAGTCAAAGCGTATCACACACCTTTAGCCATTCCCCGTAATACACCTGCTCTCCGACGTAGGACGCGTAAGTGCTGAGGGCCAGCTGGATGGCAGAACCCAGAGCGAACCACCTCCTCTTCACTCCAAATGACATGAAACTGGCACAGAGGACGGCTGCTCCCATGTCCACATACAGGTACGGTACATTGATGTCGGGTTTTCTGCACAGGAGAGAAGGCCAGAAGACTTGGTTTCTGAAATTGAGCCGTCTGTTTTAGTTGCTTTATGACTTATCCTGTGTTTGTACACCAATGCAATGGAGTTGGCCATTATACTTTTTATTTTAATAAAAGGTACACAGGGTTGCTAATTAGTTTAGACAGCTAAAATAAAAATCAAATCTAACACAAACTTGTTGATAAACTACAGGAACGTAAATGAAAAAAGTGCAATCATAAATCCTGCTGTTTTGTGGGCTAAATTAAAACTCAGCCAAGTAAAAAGACGTATTAAAATAGCCTCTTTCTGTCCCGCCCTACATTACCTATATAATTACAGGATAAACTAGAAGGGTGTGGATGTGTGGTTTTTAGCAGCCCACTCACAGGGGAATAAAATCACGGTCAGTTTGGGCCAAGATCCGTTGAAATGAATATAAAATATTACCAGGTTAAACATAAACTGCAATCCTAACTTACAGGAAGCTTTAAAACGAGTTTTTTTTTATTCTAAAAATATAATACAGCATAGTTTGTATGCTTCCACAAACGACACAAATAAGACGAAAAGTTGCCTGATACATATATATTTTTATATCCCTTCTTCTAACATGTATCTGCTGTTCACAAACAACCAGAAAGTTGTTCTCTGCACAGAAGCTGCCTTGAGCTACAGTTAGCTCTGTGAGCTAATGCTAGCTGGGTGCTCCGCGTCAAACGACCCCGCGCGCGGTGTTCACCTCTTTGAGTCCGCCCTTTCAGCAAACAGCATCAGCATGCTGAAGCAGTTCCAGAACCCGAACCGCGTCAGAATGAACGCCCCAAGCTGGCAGAGAAACCTCAACATCTGCTTCCTACTTGGACCGGCCATCGTTGCAGCTCAGGAGCGATCCCATCCGCCGGGTCAACGTACCGAATGCTTGGACTTCCGGGCCACGAACGCCTTTACGTGTCAAATTAAAAGAGGGCGGCTGTTCTGACTGGTAAATGTCGGCTGATAAAAAGTAGGTGTTTGCTGGTCTGACAGCGTATGGTGGTTCGACAGACCAGCGGCTATTATACATTACTGCCGACGGCGGCTGCTATTTAAAGGAATACAGGCAAGCTTTTATTTTGAAGTTGTTGAAGTTCCCCGGTAAAACGTGTCTTCTGATTGGCTAAAATAAGCCCAGCTGTTGAACTAGATCGAAAATTACCCTCTTGCACACCATCTAGAAGACACATTCACTTAATACATTGTTCCATCTTTTTACAACAGGTTCTTTAAAAGAATACGTTAGTTAGTTATAACCTGGGTGTGATTTGATGGGGGGGGGGGGGATTTACCCCCCTCTGTTTGTGATGTCCCCCCCTTTGGTCATTCATGTTTTATCCCTGGGGGGGATACATTCCTCCCCCCTCTGATCTGAATAAGTAATATTATCAGGGGATTTCCGTCATTTGGAAAATGAGCGCAAAATGTTCCGTGTGTAGACTTTTTATTCCAGATTTTAAACAGAAGCTGCGCTGAACCAATGAAATCTGGCAGAGCCAGGACATTAGCCAATCAGAAAGAGAGTAGGGCGGGTCTTTGCAAAGCGGAGATCTGCCAGTCTGAGGTTTATCGGTGTTCAATCATTTTAACTTTTGGAAGAACATCTCAAACTGACCACAGATGGTATGAATGAAAGTAGCGGTGGTCAAAGGTTTTCTTTTCTTTCATTTTACTCCAACCCAAAAACACCTGCCAGACAGACAAGCTAAACCAGCCAAGATTACCTTAAACAATATTTAACTTAACGCAGAAGTTTAATAACATTTTTCTAATGAAAAATGTTCATCTTTAAAAGCAAGTTAAGTTTTTTTGATAAACTTTAAGCATTTTTACTAAACTTTTAAAAATTTAACCTCCCATCCATGGATTTCTATACCTGCTTTTCCATACAGGTGTTACGTCATGCCGTATCTGATTGGAAAACGCGGCTTGACGTAACACAGGGTCGTGGAGGGGCTGTTGACCATCTCCAGCAGTCAATGAGCGAGAGGTGGGGACACAGAGTCCATCCTGGACATGTCACTGGGCTAAAATATAACCGTTTTTATAAACTTCAAAAAAGTTAATGCCTTTTTATAAACTCATGAGTTGTGATAATTAATTGGTGGGCTGACTAGAACATTTTTCAGTCAAATTGATTATTTTTGCTTTAACCCCTGAATATTATGGATTTTTGAAAATTTATATTAATACATGTCTTGTGTCCTTCACATTTGTAATTGCAATTTTTTGTTTGTCTTTAAAGAGTATTATTACGTTTTCTGATCAAAGCGGTTAAAGTAAACTAATACCCACTCCCGAGTCCCAACAGTAGATGGCGCAAGTTTAAAAACAATAGTCTAACCCACTGGAGCTAGCTAGCTACCTGAAAGAGCACCTGCTAGCTAACCACTATTAATAAAACTTTTATTCATTAATAAAACTTTTGAAATTATCCCCCCCTCTGTTTTTTTTTTGCAAATCGCACACTTGTTATAATACATATATAATATACATACAATATATAATAAATCAATACAGAATTTGACAGAAGATTTCAGGGTTTCCTAATAAGTAAATTAGTAAATGAATATTTCTCATAGGTCCAGGTAAATAATGATAATAATAATAATAATAATAATAATAATAATAATAATAATAATAATAATAATAATAATTGTTTACGACCCACACTGTATAGGTAAAATTCTTACTTTTTTCAATAGATTAAATCTAATGTATATATATATATATATATATATATATATATATATATATATATATATATATATATACAGGACTGTCTCAGAAAATTAGAATATCGTGAAAAAGTATACTAGTAGGCTATTCAACTAATCACTTGAATCGTCTAATTAACTCGAAACACCTGCAAGGGTTTCCTGAGCCTTGAAAAACACTCAGCTCGGTTCAGTAAACTAAATCACAAGTATGGGGAAGACTGCTGATCTGACTGCTGTCCAGAAGACCATCATTGACACCCTCCATCAGGAGGGTAAGACACAAAAATAAATTTCTCAAAGAGCAGGCTGTTCACAGAGTGCAGTTTCAAAGCACATTCACAAAAAGTGTGTTGGAAGGGGGAAATGTGGCAGGAAACGCTGCACAACCAAGATCTGGCACCTGCCCACAGTGCCAAAACCACCAGTAACTGGTGTACTGACCATGGCATTACTGTCCTTGATTGGCCTGCCAATTCCCCTGACCTGAACCCCATGGAGAATTTGTGGGGTATTGTGAAGAAGAAGCTGAAAGACACCAGACCCAACAATGCAAATGAGCTAAAGGCCGCTATTGAAGCATCCTGGGCATCCATAACACCTCAGCAATGCCACAGGCTGATTGCCTCCATGCCACGCCGCATTGATGCAGTAATCTGTGCAAAAGGATTCCCAACCAAGTACTGAGTGCATTAATGGACATTTTCAAATGTTTGATTTTGTTTTGCTGTTATAATTTTTTTTTTTTACTTGGTCTGAGGAAATATTCTAATATTTTGAGATAGGATTTTTGAGTTTTCTTCAGCTGTACGCCATAATCAGCGATATTAAAACAATAAAAGGCTTGCGATATTTCAGTTGATTTGTAATGAATCCAGAATGTATGACATTTCATGTTTTTTAATTGCATTACAGAAAATAAAGAACTTTATCACAATATTCAAATTTTCTGAGACAGTCCTGTATATATATATATATATATATATATATATATATATATATATATATATATATATATATATATATATATATATATATAAATCTACTAAATAAATAATAAAATCAAGCATGTGTTTGTATATGTCCTTATTATAACTGATAATTAAGAAAAAAATATTGCAAATCTAAGATTCTAGATTCTAATCTTAAGTAAATAAGACTATTTTTACAAATCATAGGAGTAGAAGTAATTCAGATCTCTTCATAAATCATAGGGAAAAATATTAAATATATACTAAACTATAAAATTGATGATAATTAAATCAATACATAAACCTGGTTAAAAATCAATTACATCACTGTTACAAACTAAACTGGATTGACCTGGACTGTAAAAACGTCTTAAGGCAAGACAAAAAAAACGTTCTTTTCTTGCGAACTGCTGTTTCTTTTTATCCAAAAAAAACCAAAAGGCAGGCAGCTCACTGGGTGCTCTGTGACTCTGCCCACATTCATAAGGAGCATCGCCACACTGATAATCCATGTGACGTGTGTGGTGGTAATCCAGAGCACTAACCCAGATCCTGAAAAAGGCTTAGAGTGACTCCTGCCGAAGGCTGAGCTGCGGATCACCAGCTTGCCATGTATCCCACATCAAATGTCATATGGAGGGGATATGAAGAGTGTGTTGTAAATAAAAAATAACAACAAAAAAATTAAGACATGTGCTCCTGACTAAAATACTTTTAGATTTTTTTTAAAGAAGTATTACATTATCTATAATGATCACACTTTTTTTGAAGATGTTAACAAAAATAAAAAGTGCCAAATTTCCAAAAAAAAATTTAGATCCAAATCACCACTTTAAATATAACCTAACCCTGCTTTGAACTTCTCTACAACTGTATCCCTGACCTGTCAGCAGTGTTACACTGGATTTTATTTAGGGGTATTAGACTGCAATGAGATGAACCTAAATACAGGCCACACTTTAGATCTTATTTTTAAAGAAATTATAAAACCAGGTATTATTTTCCTTCCTCTATACAAGTATGCACGGCTTTGCTTTGATCCAAATAAAATTAATTGAAGTTTATGTTTGTAATGTGACACAATGTGAAAAAATCCAAGTAGCGGGAATAATTTTGCAAGGTGCAAAATTCCCCTCCTCGCATTGAGATCATGGTGATCACATTATGATGCTCTGAATTCACAATTTGAATGTCATCTTCTCGCTTTCTGCGTGCGGTTTGCGGGAGTGCTTTCCTGTTTCAGGAGTTAAGTTCCTTGATTGTTTAATCTCATCACTGGGGATTGGTGACATCAGGTCCTCCAATCCGGTGACGACCTCAAACGAAAGCCAGCGGCAGGGATCAACTGTGGATGAGGAGCACAGATCGGCCAGTGAGGAGAGGCAACCGGACCGCAGGAAGGCACACAGTCGAGGAGCTCCTGGGAGCCGAAACATTTCTCTGAGCGTCGGGGACCCCGCCATTCAACAGGTAAACACCTGGGAAACGTTGACTTTCTTGCTTTTCTGATTTAGGAAGTGATAAATTAAAGAATATCTGGATGAATAGGTAGAAACCCTGGGGACTAGATTACAAAAGTCAAAATTATTTGTTCTTAACACCTTTTGAATCCAGGATTTTGTTTTGTTTTTGCAGCCAGAATGGCTCGGGATATGTCAGATAAGGAAATCTTGAAAATGGAGCTGGAGCAGTTGAAAAAGGAAGTGAGCACACCAAGGACACCAGTGAGTATCTCACTTCAATAAACTTGCTCTCATTTATCTGCTACAGCCTGCTCTATCCACCCTAGAAGAAAAAAAATCCATATATATATATATAGGGCAACACGTTCACCTACTTTTTCATATTTCCTTCTCAACAGGTGAGTGCGAACTGTACAGAAACCATTGCTTTCGTTGAGGGACTCTTGCCGAACGATCCGCTGATCAAGGGCGTTTCAGATGACAAGAACCCGTACAAGGGAGACAAAGGAGGCTGCATTATAACATAGCACACATTCATCCGTGTATTTCTGTCAGAGTTGATTGCTTTGTAGTGATTTTTTCTGGTTTAAATGTATAAATGAAAGAAACAGATGATGTGTATCAGTGTTGTTATGAGCACTGTATTAGTATGACTTCGGGTTAATTTGTAAATAAAAATAGCTGTAAATATCCTCCCACTGACCTGTCTGGTTTTTCCTTGACATTTAGGCCTTTTTACCTGTTCGGCTAATATCAAAGAGCAGGGAAAAGATGTTCATTGGTCAGCAGTTTGCCGACCTATGTCACCGTGCATAACAGGGCAAACCCACTGGAGTTTCTATCCTCCTGCTGAGTTTAACCTTAATAGGATTTTCTTTGGTTCAGCTCGCTTGTTCCGACTGGCCTGTTGACACAGGGTGGCTTCCTGTTTCAAAGACTTTAAGCTTGTTCCACTCTTCATTAGCTTCCAACTTGGGCGCTCCATCCAATTAGTTTCAGTTTGACTCCAATAAGCCCAATTTCTATTGCTTTTGTTTTAAAAAAAAAAGAAATTATTTGTGAAGCTTGTAAACCTCAAAACTAGAAGAAGGATGATCAAAACTCAAAGGGACTCATGCCCTTTCTAATAAAGTTTAGTTTAAACTGCTCCCGATAACTATATTAATTATAATGTGTTCACATGTGTAACACCTATGTAACTGTAGGTTTTTTCAAAGTGCTTTACAAATGATGATAAAGAAAACTTTAATATCTTACAACAGGTTTAAGACACTAAAGTGGGATTTACATGGTTGGTGGGCACTTTTGAAACTTCATTAAAAGTAGATTTTTGTATTTTAGAAAACCTCCACAGCTGATGAAAGTGTATAAGTTCAATGTACTATTAATATTCTATAAAATATTAGGAAACTAAAGTTTGGATTAAAAATAAAATAAAATACTTCTACAACATGTCACAGATAATAATATGTGCCTAAGAATTAATGAAATGAGGCAAAAAAACCACAAAATGGAATAAAATAGGGATTATTTAAAATCTTCTGAAAAAACAACAACAAAAAAAGTTAAAAACATAATAAAATGAGATAATACTCTATCATGCCACTTGTGATAGAACTTAATTCAGGCCAACAAATGAATAAAAAATAAATACAACATAGTGAAGTTAAACTAAAGTAACACTTGTGTTCAAATGTTCATCCCAAAATGCATATTGCCTCATGTAAAAATAAAAGAGAAATTACCACAACATTATAAAATCGTTGAGTATTTTACGCTGCAATACATCTACATAAATGTATTTTGCAAAATGCTGCTCAGCAATCGCATATTTTGTGACAGACTCCTTTACGCTGATGCCCCTAATTGGTAATTGGTCTGTGTGTGATTTAATATCAGTATGAATCCAGCTGTTCGATGAAGGCCTCTGAGGTATGCTAGAGAACACAGAGAGATTTAAGAAGAGCAAGAAATTGTGTGAACACAAGGTTCTCCACGAGGAAGTGACAGCCGTGCCGGTATGACAGAATCACGTATACATAAGTGGTGCGAGTTGCTTCAGTCTTCACAGAAAACGTTTTTTTTTTCTTTTCTTGACAAAGTCTATGTTTGACTCTGACCTGGATTCTGAAACTCGCTGATTTCAATCAGCTGCAATGTTGTAAGGACATAGGGCACTAAATGTATAAAGTCTAAGCAGATCTGTGGAGGTAACTTATCTTAATTGCCTTATCAGATAAGAGCCATTTCACAAGGATTTATCTAATCTGTGCCGCTCTTTCAGTTCTTTGGACCGTCTTGATACTCCGATCTAAAATCAAGCTGAGCAAAACATTTTTTACTGTTAAACAGAAATGTAAAAAAATATATATGTTTGTTAAATAAACAACCACCCCCTGTTGCTGCCCAGGTTGCAGATAGCTTCAACAGGTTGTGCGTGTGGTCCCTGACATGTTTAATCAAAAAGTGAGCAAAACTAGAGAAGAACGCGATGAAGAAAACAAAGCGAGACATTATTTCATGCTGCTGGCTGCGCCGTGGTTATCCAAGGTCTGTGTATGCGCTGTGATTACAAGAAAAGTGGGTCTTTCATTGCTTTATCTTTACTGCTTTTTGTAACCCAGATAGTGTCTCATATCAGTCCCCAGACCTTTGGCTCCGGCACAGCAGCACAATAAAAGGAGCCTTCAGAGGGATCCGTTGTGCAGACTAATCAGCTGAGGCTGCGGGTTTTCTGCGTTTTGCCCAAAAAATGTGGCTCCTGATTCTTTTAGTCTGGTTAGTCATATGGGCCGGCGGCACCTACTGGTACCTGTTCGGGAAGCCCAGTCCTTTCTCCCTGGAGTCTGTGAGACCCCCCGGACCCCGCGAGTTTGACCAGAAGAAGAGAGACAAAGTCATCAAACAAGGTAAAGCTAATGCAGATACTGAACACGTCAACATATTAGTCAAGCGAATGTATTTCTAAAGGACTTACTGACGTTAAACCAAAGGGGATTTTAAGATGGGAGGGGAGTGCTGGTGCCTGTACACAGCAGCCATTGGGCAGGAGGCAGTGTACACCCTGGACAGATCGCCAGTCCATCCCAGGGACACACAGGACAAAAAAAAACAATAACGCTAATACCTAGGGGGAATTTAGAGACCCAGTCATGTTTTTTTGATTGTGGTAAGAAGCCAAAGTGCACAGGGAGCACGCGTAAACTCCCTGCAGAGAGATCACAGGCCTTCTTACTGCAAGGGAAGAGTTCTGCTAGCTGTGCTTCCCTGCAGCCATTAACTGAATGCCTTTGTTAGTACTAAAAGCTTCGAGAGGTCTCCCATTATGAGAAACTTATAGTTACACACCTGACGGGATTTTTTTTTTCACACGAAAGGCCTTTAAATCTTAAAGGGCCGGGAGCCTCTTCCAGATTTTTTTTTTTTTTTTTACCTTGAATTAGATTTTCAGATATATCCCAGCTGCCTGATTTTCTTTCTCTGAAATCAACAAAAATCAAATGTTGGCTAATCAAACATAAAGCCTGCAATGGCATCCAAAGAGCTCAATATTTGGCTCCCATCTGACCAGACGTTATTCTCCTAGTATTTGGCTTATCCAGACGCTCTGCGGCAAATCTAAATCTGCTTTTCCTTCTGCGGTCTTGCAGGGTGAATGTGGTATAAAACCGCTGCACCCTAATTTTTATGTATTTCCACTTGAAATTTGTATTATTTTCGGCAAATTCTCTCTATGAATTTATATTTTCTCCTTTCATTTTCTTGCAAAGATCTCTGATGCCACTGAACATACATAGCTTTTAATATCTATCTCTAATTAGCCTGAAACTGTTCTGCTGTTGATCTGATTACTCTGGATTTGTACTAACATATTTATATGTGTGTCAACAATCAGAATTGAGATCATATCTAAATAAGCATAAGTAAGATAACGTTTTTATGTGTTTTTATCTAAATTAAATCGGAAATTGGAGATTTTGATAACAGGACCATATGTATCCATCCGCACACAGCTGAGCTTTATCTCGGTATTTATGACCTGAAAGGTGTGCGCTGTAACCTTGAGACTGTGCTATACAACACAGTTATTGTGTAACAGATACTGGTGTGTCAATTTCAGCACTTTTGTAAGACTGTTAAGCGGAAAAGAAAATGTGTCAACTAAAGACCTTCATGCGTGTTGCTGTCCAGGTTTCAGTGTCGACAAAGTGCCCCAGAACCTGGATGCGATTGTAATCGGAAGCGGGATTGGTGGACTGACAGCGGGGGCCACGCTTGCTAAAGCAGGAAAGAAAGTTCTGGTCCTGGAGCAGCACGACCAGGCCGGAGGCTGCTGCCACACTTATGTAGAGAAAGGCTTTGAGTTTGACGTTGGTAAGAGATCTTTTCATCTCATTTGAAAAAAATTTATTGTGGTTGACGATTAAAGGGAAGTTAGGTCCCACTCTCCCCCGACTGTCCCATGAAAATAAAATGAGAATAGAAGAAATACAACATTTCCCAAAGCCAAGTATACAACCAGTAATTTATAGTGCCCATTAAAAGGGTCATACTCTTACCTTTTCACATTTTGTCATGGTAGAATCACAAACTTGAATGTATTTTATTGGCATCTTAAGGGACAGAATAAAACCAGGAAGTGCAGAATTGTCAAATCGAACACAAACTGCACATGTTTTTCAAAACTCCTCCCCACCCCAAACAAAATAAATCTGCAAACTAGTAGTATTCAGTTCCCCTTTATCAATACTTCGAGGTATATACTTTGTCTAAACCTACTTTGCATATCTGGAAACAGATTTTTTTTGGTCTATTCTTCTTTGCAAAATCAAAAAAATGCCTATATTTAGTCAAATTGGATTGAAGCTACCTGTGAGCATCATTTTTCTAATCTTGCCACAGATTCTCAGTTGAGTTTAATTCTGGACCAAACTGTTATACACCAGAACAAACTTATTTTAATGTGTTTTTGATTCACAGGTTGTTGTTTTTTTACCTGCTACTTTTCTAAATTCCTTCAACAGCTGGCTGTGCTGTCTTGCTCCTACACAGGAACAACAGATAGAGTTTCAGCTCCATTTGCATTTTCTTTTATTTCTGTCCTTCTCTGCAATGGTGCTCTGGCTGTCCTTTTGTTGGATTTAGAAAAATATAATGTGTTTTGTGGGCACTTTGGTAAAAATTAGCTGAGGACTCTTTTTTCTTTCAGGTCTTCATTACATCGGTCAGGTCCATGAAAACAGTCTGCTTCGAATTGCTTTCGACCAGATCACCGAGGGCCAGCTCGAGTTTCAGGAGCTACAGCCGCATTTCGACACCGTCCAAATTGGCCTCGGAGATGAGAAGAGGGAGTACACGATTTTCTCCGGGAAACGCGAGATGAAAGCCCACCTGATGAAGCAATTTCCCGACGACACAGAGGCTATTGAGACATTCTTCAACATCATGAAGGTATTGATTAGGGTTAGGCAATCTAACATTTACGGTGACGGTACATTTAAAGAATGAAAAAATAAACACCTTTGATGATCCAACAGGTCTCGGCTAAAAAGACCCACTACCTGGCAATCATGAAGCTGATTCCCCAGTGGGTCTCCTTATTCCTGCTGAAGTCAGGCATCGCAGATCTCGTCTCTCCAGTCTTTCGCCTCTCCGGCACGCCTGCAACTGATTTCCTGAACACCCTGACCAATAACAAGGACCTCCAAGTTGTCTTTTCTTACTTTTTCTATGGTGTGTCTCCAAGTTTACTACATTTACAGGTTTATCAAAAGGTAGCATCAATAAATAGACCCTCAAATTAACTTCTTAGAGTGTCGTTCATGTCTCATTTAGGTGTGCCTCCGAAGGAATCCAGCGTTCTGATCAACGCCCTCCTCATCCATCACTACAAACGAGGCGCCTACTACCCTAAAGGAGGAGCCAGCGAGATCGCCTTCCACATCATCCGAACCATCCAGAAATATGGAGGGAACTGTCTGGTCAGAGCCCCCGTCTCTCAGATCCTGGTTGATAAGCAGGGAGCAGCCTACGGTGAGAGCTGAGACCGGGTCATTTTCACCAGTTCACGGTCGAGACTTTACGTTTGGTGTGTTTGTCAGGCGTGACGGTGAAGAAGGGTCAGGAGGAAGTGGAGGTCCACGCACCTGTGGTGGTCTCAAACTGCGGCATCTTTACCACCTTCCAGAAACTCCTACCGCCTGAGATTCAGGTCAAACATGGTTAGTATCCCTAGGGACGGCCTCATTCTGAAGGAAAAGCGCTCGGCAAAGATATCTCAAGTTTCTTATGAATCTGCCCCTTCATAGATATTCAGGAAAGACTGAACATGATGAAACACGGCAGAGGATCATTCTTGATCTTTTCTGGCTTTGACGGAACTGCAGAGGAGTTGGGTCTTGTTTCTACAAACTTCTGGCTCTTCAAAGACAATGACATGGATAAGTCGTGAGTGTAAAAAAGAGAACATACAGATACTTGAGAATTACATTAGACTCCCGGTTAAATGTTAAAAAAATCTGCAAAACTGTTTGATCAAACAATAACTGCTTCCAAATAATGAGAAAACTCTTGACCTTCGATAGTGCAGAGATGTTCTTAAAGTCAATGATTTGATCACACCTGTCTCATGCAGCTACTGTCTGGCCACAGACTAACCAAACTGCTCCTAAACCACTGGGAAAATCTTCACAACCGGGCCTTGAAAGGTTCACACAAAAACCCTTTCAGGTTACCTCACTCTAAGTATTTCTGATCTTGCTAAGTAGATATATTTAAAAAAATGTCAATGGCTCAATGGATTTTCACCCATACCACTTAGTAACTTTACAAATAAACTGAAGGGCTATAACAGAACCATCAGAACAGCCTCAGAAGACAAGGTTCTGTTGACCTTTGTGCCTAAAGTACGCTCTCTGGGAGACCGACAGCCTTGTAATTAGGTTTAACATGTTTTTCTGCCATGCTTTAGTCCCTCTGCTGTCTGTATCTAAACAGGTTTTTAGTATCAATGGCAACTCTTTTATAATTATTCCATTTAGTGCAGTATTTTAGATTTTGATTTTTAAAAGCCCTTCTAGGGACAAGACAAATCTAATATAATAAGACAACATACATAAGACACATAAAAATAATTTTTATCCTTTTTATGTGACCACAAGAGGGCGCTATTGTAAAGGGAGAGAAACTAGACGTTTTACCTACATACGTCTATCCCCCTTGAACTTTTTCACATTGTGTCACTTTAAAAACACCAACTTCGACATATTTTCTTGGAGATCTTGTGTGATGATAGACCAACATAGTTGTAAAGTGGAAAAAAAGGACACGTCGCTTTCAAAGTCTTTATAAATAAGTCTGAAAAGTTTAATCTGCATTTTTATCCAGACCCCTTGGGTCAATACTTTGTTAAAGAACTTTATTAGTATGTTTTTACCAGCATTACACATCTAAAAGCAGAAAATGTTGCTCATTATTTACAACTAAATAACAAAAACTCCTTCATATCAGATTGAGAACATACTTGTATTCTCAATTGGATTTAGGTTTGGTCTTTGAATCTTCTTTGATCTGAACCGATATACCGCAGCTTTGGCTGTGTGTTTATGGTCGTTATCCTGCTGAAACCTGATCCTCTTTTCCCGTGTCAAGTCTTCTGTGACCTGTAACAGGTTTTCTTCCAGGATTACCCTGAATTTAGTTCAGTGTGTCCCATTAGCTCTGACCAGGCCCCCTAAACTGGACACAAAACGCATCTCCACAGCATGACGCTGCCACCACCACCACCTGATGGGAGCTGCATGTTCAGACCGATGTGGGGTTTTAGTTCTTCTTCATGCTTGATCAGTCCCCTTCATGGCTCCCGCGAATGACTTATGGCTTTATATAGATAACAACATTCTTATTTGGGATATTGCTCTTTTTTATACCTAACCCTGTATTATATTTCTCCACAAATGTATCCCTTATCTGTCTGCTGGTTCCTTAGTCTTCAGGATGTCGACCTTCTGATCACAGAAACATATTTTTCTTTGCTGAAGTTAAGCTATATTTATCAATTTACTAATTAAACAGGGAGGTGCACCACAGTCATGCAGTTGGTAGCATGGTTCCTTTGCAGCAAGAAGGTCCTGGGTTCAAATCTTGGCTTGGGGACTTTCTGCATGGAGTTTGCATGTTCTCCACAAGCCTCTGGTTTCCTTACCAAAGCCCAAATCATGACAGGTTTGTGAGGGTGTTGTGCATGGTGATTTTCCCCATGATGGACTGGTGTCCTGACTAGGGTGCACCCCACCTCCTACCTAATGACCAATGGAGATAGCCATCTGGCACCTCAAGACGAAGTGGGTACAGACAATGGATGGTTAATTAAATAACTTCTGTAGGCAATTGAGAGCACTGAAATTAGTTTTGCAGTATCAAAGTTAAAAATAAATTTATATAAGAAATAATTAAATGGTTCTTTGTGTTGGTCAGTTACAACAGATCCCAATAAAACACACTGAAGCTTTTGATTGCAATGTGACAAAAATGAAAATGGACAAAATGATAAAAACTTCAAAGGAGTTCAAGAGTTCAGTGAAGACCCAAACTGTGCAAACTGAAAAGAAGGAGAATTCAAACTGTGCATATTTTTATGACTGATTTGCTAGGATGGAGGACTTTTTTGCAATGAACAAAGAGGAGGCACCTGATAACATCCCTATGATGTTCATCACGATACCATCAGCAAAAGATCCTGAAGCCAACACGCGTCATCCAGGTAAACGCAGCAGCTCCTTTTTCTGATTTTGACACCAAAAAATGGAGACAGGAATCTTTTTTTTTTCTGTACTGAAATGTGACTCAGAATGACTCAGGAGGCAACAATAACACCTCACGTTGCCTGTTTGTTGTGCCTTCAGGAAAATCATGCATGACTATACTGACCATGGTCAAGTACGAATGGTTTGAAGAGTGGAAGGATACTTCTGTGCGCAAAAGAGGTGACGGATACTACAACTACAAAATGAGATTTGCAAAGAACCTCTTTGACTGGGCCTGCACCGTATTCCCTAAAATCAAAGAAAAGGCAAGTCTGTCAAAATGTGTACAACAGAAGGTTTTTGGTTTGTTTTGTTGAAATGTAAAAAATAAAATTTAAATAAACTTACCATTCAACATTTTCCCCACAAACTGTTTTTCAGCTCGTTTTCCAAGATGTGGCGACTCCTCTGACCAACGTGCACTACCTGGGAGCTCAGCGTGGAGCCATGTACTCCGCCGAGCACAACGTGGAGCGATTCTATGCTGAAACTGTAGCCAGGAACAGATGCAGCACTCCTGTAAAAAATCTCTACATTTCAGGTGTGAAAAATGCTCTTGATTTATAATCCAACTTCTCCAAGTACAGCCTGTCTCTTTTTCTTTTTTGTCACTGAGGGAATTTGTTAAAAGACTGTGTTGTCCAAAGTTTCTGAAATGCTGAAAGAGGGATAACGTGTTTTAAACACGAGAAAACACCTGCTGTTTACTGGCTTCACCAGTATAGGTTTTACTGCTTTGTTACTATTAAAAGTACTGTTATAAGCAAGCAAAAAAAGCAGAATAAAATGTCTAGTTTTTGCTTTTTTCCAGGCCAAGATGTGTTCAGCTGTGGGATTGCAGGCGCTCTGCATGGCGGACTCCTCTGCGCCTCCACGGTGTTGGATCACATCGTCTACATCGACCTACTCCTCCTCAAAAAGAAGCTGAAGGGGAAGAAGGCCAGAGAGCTGGCCCAGGAGGCCAAGAAGAAACTGTAAGGAGAATGCTGCTCACTGCCTCCCCCGCAGGACGATAAAGAAAGTGCAAAACCTTGGTGCAGCAAGATTTAGCAATCCAATCCAAGGGGCTGATGTGATTTCTCATTTGTATTGTTTGTTTAATGTGTTGAATTATTATTATTGTTATTATATAAAAGTTCTCAGTTTCTTTGGTTTAGGTGTGCAATTATTAAGATAACAACTCTGAAATGAAGAAGCCTGAATGTTTAATCATATTTTGTGGTTATCTGTATTAGTATCTAGTCCTTGGGCTGGTGTTAATGGGGATAAGCCCCCCGTCAACATTTTATCTCAGACATTTTGAAGCAGGATCCTGTGAGAGGTGACGACCAGTAAATACTGAAATATTTTGCCTGCAAAAGGCAACTCTTAGCATCTTAACTTTGATTAAACTGAGGCTAAGTTTCCAGTTAATCGGCACAACAGGGGCCAAATCAGTTTTATTTCCTGTCATAAAATAACAGCAACAGTAAAAAAGAAGTCAGGCTTGCATGAGACTATTTACATAGAATGCGTTATATTTTAATAAACAGTAACAGCGTTACTATGTCTTTGAGAGTAACCACAGGCAGAGTAAAAACCATCAAACTATTGCATAAACTATTTGCATAAACTAAATTATTAAAAATTTTTTCCCCCACAACTTTTACCTACTTAGCCCCGGTATTCTCCCCGAATTAACTACTGATAAACATGGTAGTGGTAGTGTGATGATAGGGGCCTGCTTTGCCACTTCAGGACCAGGACGACTTAATGTGATTAGTGGCACCATAAGTTCTGCTCTCTACCAGGACATCTTAAAGGAGAACTTTGGGTCCTCAGTTTGTGAATTTAAGCTTTTTTTGGGTCATACAGCAGGACAAGGGTTTGTGAAACACCCGCAAATCCACCTCTAAATTACTCAAAAAAACAAACAAGAAGAAAAAAAACAAGATTGGGGTTAAGGGCCAGGTTGGTTTGGACATCTTTTGTTCCCTCAATGAATGAAATCCTCACCTGAAAACTGCATTTGCTCTGGTCGTCTTTGTTGGAAATTAGCTGTTTCATCAGCTGAACTATTACAAAATGAGCAAAACAAGAAGAAATATCTCATGCATTTCATGACACTTATTAAGAAATGTGTGCTTCTCGGGTTTTCAATGATGGCGGGGCTCAGGATGTTGTTTATTATTGGTGACGAACAGCCACCGTGACAACAGTGCCTCTGGCAATGAGTGATATGCTAACACGGTTTAAATGATGGACAAGTCTATGGAAATCAAAGGTATACCCATCTAATGATATTATTGTGAAGGTCAGTATCAGCAGTGATTTGTTTTGTACATCATTAATGCAGATTTTGACCCTTCCTTGTAAATTTGTGTTAATATGTGCTTGAAAATGTGGACTGAACGTTCCTCTGTTGATGTGTGCATTTTTTTGTTATAAGGTTCTACTTTTGTGGCATTTTTGTAAACACTAGGTTGCATCTTTTTCTTTATATAAAAGAAAAACAACATGGGAAAATGTTTCTTCAGTGATTCAGCTAAAATGCCAAATGTTGTTCTTACGTATTATCAGCTGTTTGAAATACTTTTTATGATTTTTACGATAAAATTAGCTTATAGGGGCCTGACTTCATGCATGTCAGCAAATGATTGAATTGAATATCACCTAAGTGCATGTTTTAAAAGATTTAGCTAATAATCTGAAGATCTGACGCGGGTGAAGCCAGGTTTCACGGCTCCTTTGCGTTTAGTTCCCACCCATGTTTTTCTGACCTGACTCGTACCCCGGTGTTGTTTGGCCAGCCGCTGAAATCAAACGTGCGGAGTGAAACCGCAGACTTCCTGCTCTAAGTGAACATTTCCTCAGCAAACGGTGGGCAGATTGGCCGACAAATTGAGGTCTGTAGGGGACAACCGAGGGGGATCCGAGGGGATGAATGAACCTTCTGTCCAGGCGAACGGTGGGATGCCAGTACCTCTCCAGCTCTGTTTGCTTTCATCACCCTGCTGTACAAACCAGCGAAAAGCTTGCACTGACACACAGAAAGCACAGGTTAACATCTGTCAGCGAAGGTGTGTTAATGCAGAGAGGGCCGAACTGTAAAAAGTTTTCAAAATTTGCAGAGAAATGGGGAGGAGGAGTTAATGTCACTGACTTTGCATGGCTGGAAGTTTGGTAGTTCATAACATCTAATTACTCCGCCATGATAAAAGGGCATTGCTTGAAGGAGAAACAAACATGAAAGGTTGCTCTTACTTTCCTTTGGTGTTCAGTGACTGGTTCAGGGAGGAACCTAAACTCTAACTTCAGAGGTTATAGTTATCCTCGGTTTCAGCAGGAGTCTGGGAGACAGACAGTCGACTGGATGATCGGTCTGGCTGCTATGTCTAAACATCTGGTGCATTGACGTGACTGCATTATTTCTACAGGCTAAAACAGAACAGATTCTGATCGTCCAAGGTCTCTGTTTGAAATTACTTAGCTTAGCTAATATTATAAATAAACTGTTTAAGTGATGCAATAAAACTCAAGACACGGGTTTATCTTTCCACAAAGATGATTCACAAAGTCACACTTTTTCAGTTGTACAACATTTTATATAACAAAAACTTCCCCAATAGTCTTCTCTTTGGTGGGGGGCTAATGGCTTTTTATTCAGTGGTCAACAGACAACAGGCAGGGTACACCCAGAATTTAGACACATGGCAAGCTGCACCTAGGAGCAAGCTCAAATCACTAATTAAATGGACAGTTCTGACTTTTCAAAATGAGGTTCAAGTGAAAATAATGAGTAGATAGCATCTTACCTGCAGTCAATAGTTAGCATTTGAAGCTAAAGACCAGTTAGGTGCCACTCTGGCAAAGTTGTTAGCAATGTTGCCTTGCTGCGACAAGGTCCTGGGTTCAAGTTCTGTCATGCACTGCTAAAAGTAAGTACATTTTTCTTTAAATGAGTATATTTGTCTTTGATTGGAGCAGGCGAGTTTCAATGATCTGCCAATAGAATAAGACTTTTGCACTTGAAGTGCAGTATATCTAATTATCTTATTTTAGGGGTCAACATACTCATTCCATTGGCAGATAATGTTGCTCACCTGATGAAGGGCAAATAAACTCGTTTCAAGAACATTTTACTTACTTTTAGTTCCCTTTTTGCAGTGTGGGGTTTACATTTTCTCCATGTGCATGCGTGGGATCTGTCTGCAGACTCCTCCTACGGTAAAAAAAAGCATGACCATTAGGTTAATTGGTCTGTCTAAATTGCCCTTAGGTATGGTTGTGAGCATGCTTTTTTTTTATAGCTAGTCCTGTGTGTCTCTATGTTGCCCTGTAATGAACTGACAACATGAACAGGGTGTACCCCACCTCTCACCTAATGACTGCTGGGAAAGAGCACCAGTTCCTGACCCTCCACGGATAAACAGGTATAGACATTATGGATGAATGGATGGCTGCCTCATGTGGGACTCCAATCTAAATGTTGAACCAGTTTATAGAATCCCAGTCCTATAAATCTTTTAACCACCTTCAGGTTAAGTCTCTGGCTGTTTTCATATAGTGGGTGGAGGTGAAGAGTGACTCTAACATGCATTTCTGTTCAGAACTGTCCCATAGCATCACACACCTTCCATCTTGAAAGAGGGCACGAGGTGGTTTTGCATCTAGTCTTCGTTTGTTTCGTGTCTGATCTAACTGGAGTATTTGCTGCAAGACCCCAATGTCATCCTCATATGACGAAAGCACATCTACCTTCAGTCAAAAGTAGCAGTGGCATTTAGCAAGCTCCACATATTGGTGACGTGACGACAGGAAATCATTTGTCCCGCCATGCTTTCCAAACACCTGATCGGTATGTAGATTGTGTCTGCTGCTTGCTTTGGGGACTTGGTGACCCCAAAATGCACCTTTTTCTTGCAGCTCTTTCACCGGGGGCAATGCTCACTGCGTGTGTTGGTAAGTGGAGGTAAATACCGATCTTTGTCCAGAGAAGTGGCGCAGCTTCTGAAACGATCAGGAATCCCCATTAAATGTTCAGTTCTCTATTCAGAAATGTTCAAATTGATGTTTAATCTCGAGTTTTATCTTAAAAATGAATTGATTGTATTTAAACATTAAAATGAATCTCATTTTACCCAATAAACAAAATAAATCAACAAAAATGTGCTTTCTGTCTGAAATAGTTAGGATTCCCTGTCCCTCAGTACCCAGAATCACCCCCTCTGATTGAAATAACGAAATGCTTCCTGCTTCTGACATCTGTCTGAGGAAAGGTCGCTGCAGTCCTCACTTTCAGCTATGAGGTGTTTGAGGAGTTTCTTGCACGTTCAGCCTGTTTAAATTGTCCTGAATTGGTGTATTTGTTTTAACACGTCCTCTCTTCTGGTGGCCAAATAGTTCAATTTTAGATCCATCTCTCTAAATATTACTTCAGAAGTCCTGGTCTTTGTTTATATTCTCTCTGGTTAAGCTGTTTTTCTTGGAGAACAAAGATTTCCTGGTTGCATCTCCCATGAGAGTAAAACTTCTGAGGTCTCTTTGAGCGCAGGGATACACTTTCACATCTTCACGTCTTCTTTTAGTGTCTCACAATCGGAGTGAATTTGCTTAGACAGACCTGGGTCTTAAATATTCTTCACTTCTGAGACGTTTTCTGTACAGTAAAATTGACAATTTCAAACCCTTTTGCAGTCTCTTAAACTCCTTAACCAGACTCATAAGCTGCTACAACTGTCTTTCTGAAGGCTTTAAGCAGTTTTTCTTTTCATCCCACAAGGTTTTTCTTACTTACTTCAACTGTCAGCCGGACACCAAACTGAATGTGTGCTGTTTAAACGAGGAAAGCCTTCAAAATACTGAGAAAGGATGCTGTAACCAGGCGCACCAGATCTGATCCACCAATGTGTGATATTAGCCATTTTAACTGGGAATGAATATGATGTCATAATTTAGACCTCACCAGAGTCAGAATCAGCCTTTTAAATTATACATTTACAGACAATGTAGGTTTTTATTGTTTATTTATATAGATTTTTCTGTATTGTTGAAATTTAACCTAAATATATTTGTCCATATATTGTAGAAATACACACAGGCTGTCATATAGTGTCCCAATGTTTTTACATAAATGTTATTATGGTACAACCCAGGTAAACAAGAAGCAGGAAAGTTCTAACTAAAACTTTCTAAACCGCTTGATAAACCTGAAAAAGTACAATACGAATTAGATAAATGCTTCAGTGAAATTTATTTTAAATGATTAATTTAGAGTATGTGTAAATGTGGTACCAGTGATTTTATCATCTCTGAATGAAATAACTTGCATTAAAGGTTGAATTTTTATAACACTGGTCTTGAATGCTGAAAGAGGCAGATCTGAGACTGGATTCAAGTACTTCCTGACCAGCAGACACATCAACGCCTGAGCGCCCTCCTCTTTTTCTTTTCCTCCCACATCTAGACACACCCTTACATTAAGAGAGGCCCAGAGGGTTCCAACGCCACAAAAACGGTTTCCCTTTTCAACTACAACTGTGTCCTCCTCTTCCTTTACACATTTGTTGAACTTTTTCAAGCAGCAGAAATGTAACTGAAGTGTTAACAAATATACCTAAATGTTCCTTTTTCTCTTTGTGTAGGGAAGAAACTTGCAAAAACTGTTACAGCAGATTTTTTTTTTTTTTTGTCTTTGCACTTTGGCCAGATTTTCTTCTTTTCCAGATGCTGGAGCTCCTCCCCGCTGGCCTGCTTGCAGCCTTCCACAGCTTGAAGGCAGCCAGCAGCCAAAGCCGCCTCCAATCTGGAGAGATGGAAAAAATGTAGATGCCCCAGACGAGAGGAAGGCTGACTCTGGAGATAGCTGAGAGGATCAGACCGGGTTTAAAGGCCTGAGCAGGTGACAAGACGACACCTGTCTCTCGCTCATTATGATCTTGCAGTACTACAGGACGTGGATGTTAGATTGAAGAAAATCCACTTTAATTTGGTACATTTTCAAACCACCACATAAAAGCAAATAAGATCTTTTCATATATTTTTCTTCTTTGACTTAAAAATCTAACAGAGTTGCTGCTCTGCACAGATCACATCACACTTTTCCACTGTGGGTGAAAAAGGCTAAGGTCCGCTCTCCGGTGAGCCGTACGGAAAATTTAAGGAGAATGGCAGCTCTCTCCAGTTCCCCCGAATCTGTTTTCACTGCCTGAAGATTTTCTCCACAATCAACCGACGGCCCAGTCAACATGTTCGGGAATTTATAGATAAGTCCAGTTCAGACTCAAATGCTATTGTGAGAATGTCAAAAATTCCAGATTTTCATTTTTTCCCCATTCTGTTCTTTTTTTTTCCTGTCATCTTACAATTTCATAGTAAATTCAGTTTAAAAAAGGCTTCTCATTATTTCTTGCAGTTTGAAGTGCATGTCAAAAGATAAGACCCAGAGCCTCTGAAAGCAGAGAAACAGCCCTTTAGCTTAGGGTGAGGCGACGCTACAAAGCAGACGGAAACTTTTAACGTCTTTAGTGATACTCTGTCGTTGCTTCAGTCGCTGCCAGGTAAATGACCGAAAAAGCGCTGGGGCCTTCTTCAATGCTTATGCAGCCGTGTGTTGTCAGCCAGCCTGGAGAGAGATTTTATTTGCTGACTTTGTCAAACAATAGGAACAAACAAAAACTACATTACCAACTTTCGTATGTAAAAACTTAGTATAAGTATGAGTTGTTAAGTCTAAAGTACCCGCCTTTACATTCAGGACTGGTGACAATGGCTTGGACTGAAAACAGCAACTGAACAAGCACCTCCTGGAGCAGTGCTTGAACTAAAAATATCATGGCTCCATTGGGGAAATGTAGCAAAGAGTGACACGTTGGGGTGATCAAGTTTCCATCACAATCATTAAATGCGATCCATAAGCCAGCTGTTAATTAAGATGTAATGACACAAAAAAAATGACTACTTGATAGAAAGCATTAGCATTTGGAGTTTACTAAACTCTACTGGGGCTCTGTGCTGCGTTCAGATGAAAAACTTCAACTTAGGGTGCCATGATATTGATGTGTATGGTGTCAGATCTATGATTTTAACCTTGTTAGAGTGCTTGGTCTCATGAACCTTTGGAAATACCAGGACTTTTTCAAATAAAAATCAGGTGGCATCAGCCAGAGAACTGAAAATGCAACATCTTTGGGTCTTACGGGTCTTACTATACTGTAGAAATAATTAATCAGGCACAAAATCTGCCATCTTCAACGGGCATCTCAGTCCCCACACTTACATCTTCTCCATCAGAGGTCTTTCCCTTATTAACTGTTGACAACAGTTGACCCTCACTTTTAAAAATGTCCATATATTTTGTTTCACTTTTATAAATACACCATCCAGCTAGAGTTTATTTTGGTCCTACAAAAAAAGCAGATCCAAATAGTGACTTTGGCGGTAAAAGAAAAGAAAACTGTGACCCAAAATCACCATATGATGCTCTCTCAAATCATAACAGTTTGCTTTGCAGAGTTACAGTGATTCTCTGGGGTTAATCCACCACTTTCTCGAGATCTGTGGGGCAAAGATGGTGATGTCTACCTGTATCTGAATGTAGCTGAAACGAAGAGGCTTTCTTGGCTTTTTCACACCCATCTGGGTTCTGCTGGCGGCAGCCCCTCCTACAGCAGATGATTCAGAAATATGTCTCACGTTTCAAAGTTCAGTCTTTCCTCCACGTCCCCGCATGAAAAGTCCACCCCCTTTAGTCCTCATCACACCGAACCATCCGCATTCGTCATCACTGCTCCGTCTGCTTTGTGTTTACATGTGAGGCGAGAAGAGGGGGGTTGATGTCTGAAACACTACACACTAGAGGGGGCTCTTTTGTGGGTGTCATCCAGTACAATCCAGGACATAATATGGCACCTAAATACATGGTAAAGTAAAATCCTGCCATTTTTTTTTGGTTTATTTTTTTTCTTGGATATTTATTTTTTGCCTAGTATGATTTTTGTCAGACAAAAAGGAGAAAGGAAATAACTATGAACAGCCACAGGACGCTGAAGAAAGAGGTCGAAACATTCAGAGGCAAAGTCAAACACTCGGATTCCTCTTGTTTGAGTAAAGCCGCAGTATTTACTCGTCTCCTGACACCTTTCTCCTGGTTTGCTGAGTGCTTCACAGTTTGCTGAGAGATGTTCAGGGCTTGCTCTTTACACACACCGAGTGTTTGCTGTCCCACTTAGCGCAGTTGTAACGCGTGTTTTGCGTGAAAGTAACACACTCCACTCCTTCGGTGACACCAGAGTCTTTTAAATTTAGAATGCAATGTGCAATTCCTCTTTGCAAAACAGTGCAAGCTCTTTCAGACTGGATAGGGAGTGGCTGTGAAAATGCAAATTCTCAATTGGATTTCAATCTGGACTTTGGGGACATTCTAACCAATGTGCATGTTTAGATCTGTATCTTTAGGATTGTTGTCCTGCTGGAATATGAACCTCTGCATTCTGTTCAGGTTTGACTTAAGTGTAGCTCCATCCCAAGCGTCTCTACGACATGATGCTCTCGCCTCCATGTTTCACTATGGAAATGCTGTGTTCAGGTGAATCTTCAGTGTTCATTTTCTGCCACGTTAATCAAGCAGGCCAAGACGTTTTGTCTAGATTGCCTTCTTTCACATGTTTACTGTCCGCCCATGTAGGGGACAGCAAAAAGATTTCTTATGGGGTTCTTTCTTCTTGTCACCGTGGCATGAACAGGGAATTTGTAATAAAGAAAAAAAAAAAAAGAGCATGACGAACGGTTATCCTGACAACAGATTCTCCCACCTGAGCTGTGGTTCTCTGCAGCTGCTCCATAGTTATCAAGAGTCTGTGTGCTTTTTTCTCTCCACCTGCCCACCTGTCAGGTTGGGCGGCCATGTTTCAATACGTTTGCATTTGTACCATGTTCCTTTTTTTTAATAATGGCTGGATAAGTTCTTGTTTTAAACAATATATCCCTAGTTCTTCTACACAGCTTTATTCCTGTCCTACCTGCAGTGTTTCTATGTCTTAATGAAACTGTTTGTTGTCTAATGTTCTCTAGAACACACCTAAGAGCTTCACAGAAGAGCTGTTTATACCAGAGATTAAAAAGTAATTGTTTGAACTGAGTATTGTTTTTCAAAGCATTGTGCCTACTGGTTCCAGCTGTGAAGTGAAGACTCAGCAGCATAAAGATTCCTGGTGTGTTGCTTTTCCTGTGATATTATTTTAGTCTTAGAAACATTATTGACTCTCCGTTATCAGATCTGTTTTCCTTTTGGACACAATGAGGCATTAAGACTCAGAGAAAAGTCAGGAAATGTTCCTTCCTCTGGCTGAGGATTCACGCACACATGGATGTTTGGTGTTCTGGCAGACTGTGTAATTAAGCTTCTCCAGACAAAGACACGGACGGAGATGAGGGACTCCACCTTTTGCCTGCTGTTCTGTAGCTTCTTTCCTGCAGAGAAAGTTGCCAAACCTTGACTTTTTGTCCACTCTGTAGTTATATTTCCTGTACATGCTCAGAGTCACTGTCCATTTGGAAGACCCATTGGTGCCCAAGCTTCAACTTCCTGGCTATTGTCCGGAAATCTTTCTATAATATTTTCACATAATGTTCTTTCTCTTATGATACCATCTATTTTGTGAAGTGTACCAGTCCATCCTATAGAACAAAACACCCACATGACATGCTACCACCACCCCTGTACTTTACAACTGGGAAGGTGTATTCAGGGTTAGCAGGCTTTCCACTATTTCCTTTGAGTGAGTGAGTTAGTAATGGTATTTAAGTTATTATAATTAGACCACTGGAAATTACTCCAAAATTAGAGAGGCCTAGTCAAGCATTTCGACCATAAAAAGAAAACACAAAAAAAAACGATATAGTCATCTTCAAATAAAACAATATATGCCAAGAGTTTGTCCTGATAGTGTTTACTTAGTCCTTTTTGAGCATGAAAAGAACTTTGCACTAGGCGCGACCAGCAGACATAAACATAGACATTGTTGTGTGTCATCTACCAGCATTACCCCAGAACTATCAGAAAGCAAGATGGCGACAATTGGCGCAGCATCTGTAAGATCCTGCAATGCCTCGCAGTAAAGTGACAGCTCAGCTTGGTTGCAGACCAACCCAATTGTTAGGGTTACTCAACCTCTTTCTCTTTGCTCCTCCGTAGGATGTCGCTTACTCGCTCGGCTCCAACACAGAGATATATATGTAGACACCTCATTGAGAGCTGAATCGCATGGCGACGTCGCTGCTATATTGGAGCGACTTGGAGAAGACGTCTCATCCACGTGCTGCGGCTTTACAATACAAACCTGATTTACGATACCTTCATCTCTTAGATGCCAGTACGAGACATATCTTAATCATTACAGAGGCCTCTTTACTAAAGAAACTGAACTGATTTATAAAAGATTGAGCAGAAAAGTGCTAAAAACCGGTGATGATATTGAGGCTGTAGCTTTTTAAACTGTGTGATGGTGGAATAAACATGGCTACGGGTAATGTAAAGAAGCAGCCTACCTGCTCTGACTTGTACTGCCCTCAAGGTACTAAAAGGTTGAGACTGAGCAGAGATCACAAAAATCACTCTCACCCACAGACACACACAATTACAGGCACAGGAAGCAGTAAGTGAGCCTTAACTTTGCAGACCTGACTGTGGTAAACATGAGAGGAGACACAAAAAATGAAACAAGAACCAGTCAAGGACAGATAATAGTTGGTTTTCACTGCAGTCCTTGTACCTGTCTGCTGTCGCAAGAAGCACTGAGGATGACAGGAAAGGCATGACATATGTTATTTCCATCAACACACACACACACACACACACACACACACTCACACACACATATATATATATATATATATATATATATATATATATATATATATATATATATATATATATATATATATATACATTTGGATTTTAGGTGATGGACAGACACAAAATTATACATGACAATATAATCTGTTTGCAAATTAAATTCTGAAAAGTGTGATGGGAATTTATATTCAGAGCCCATTTTATCTGAAAAAGTTGAAAGCAAAGCAATGGGGACTGGAGTGGAGACCCCAGTCTAAGCAGGACAGTAACACTAACCCTTCATTCAACCTCAATGTTGAATGAATAGCTTTGATCAGCGGAAATCCTAACAGACAAAAAAAAATTTAAAAAAATCTGGTTTCTTGGATAAAACAGGCGTTCCAAAACCTTTTAGCCTACGACCCCCATTTTAGTGAATGGGATTTTTCCCCCCCTTTTTTTTAATTATGAGACTAAAGTCATGAAATTCTGAGAAAAAAAGTCATATTTTTGTAAGAACTCTTAAAAAAAAGTGCGGCCTGCCCCTGCATTAAAAGTAGAAATCTGGAGCATCTCGTAAAGTTGTACTTTGATATCGGTTTCACAAATAAGGAAATGCTAAATATTTTCAGTACATCAGCATCAAATCTTCTTGCGGCCCCCCAGGGGATACTGACCCCCACTTTGGGAACCCCTGGGATAGAACATGGAAAGAAATTAGACATTGACTTAAAACTTTTGAACAGCATTGTATGTCATTTACACTACCAGTCAAAAGTTTGCACTCACCTTTGTCATTCAATGGCTTTTCCTTATGTTTATGACTTTCTACATTGTAGATACATAGTGAAGACATTAATGTCTTCACTACATACATACATACATCTCAGTTTGTAATCCTGTTCAGAAACAGTTTTTGTTATACTGGGTAAAATCGTTCTTCAAACCTGAAAATAGTCAATACATTATGGATTCATAAAGAGGAGGTTTAAAAAAATCTATCTCTGATGGAGATACAGGTCTGTAAAAACTCTAACCAATCACTGCTCTTCGCACCGAAGGGCATGGATTTGTCATAATTTTGTTTCTGCTCTCACCCCCCTCTGTCCTTCAAATTCCAGGGGTATCACCTTATCTATTGGTTGTCCCACATGCTAATCATTCTGACGGGCTCACGTAACGCTAGTGTGCGTCCACGTTCCTTGTTAGCTTCAGCCTGCTGGCTGCGCATGTGCACTTCTAGTGTTTATGTATCCGGTTAGTTTTGCAGCTAGGTTAGCCTCAAGCTCGTGCAAAATCCTCTGGAGGAAACAAGGCTTCATAGAGGGACCTTTCTTTGTTTTCATTGACATAAATGTTTACGTCTTGGTTAAATTATATTTTCCTATTTGCTGGAGGAGCCACCTAGTTGTGTCATCGGCAGAGAATTGTCCCCAGTTCGCTGGTTATTCCGACTAAAACAGCTTGAACGTGCTTGATCTTGCAATTAGTTAATAGATTGTTATTATAAAAATGACATCTTTAAACTCATAGCTTGTGTGTGAAGCATTGTTTGTAACCAGACAAATATAATTTCAGGTATAGTTCCTTTAAAACTATTACCCAAAAGTATATAGAGTTATGTATAAAAAAAATAAATAAATAACTCAAAACATCTTGTACATTTTAGCTATTCCCAGACTTTGTAGTTAATGGCGCAGAGATTAATCTCAGACTTGATTCTAGGGTCTCTTTACTTATTTTTAAACCTAATAATGTTTTTAATCAAGGTTATTTATCAGATTTGCTTTTGTAGAAGGCAACCATACATCTCAGCTCTTCTGCTGTATCTGAACACTGAAGTGAAACTCCTGGTGAGGCGTCATCTTCTTATGACATCCTTCACTTGTAGTACAGCCTTCCCCAGGACCGGAGGGCAGCTGACAACATTGTTATTTCAAAAAGCAAACTAAAACTCAGATTTAGTTTGACTTTCACTTTATCTTTAATCATCACTTTTTTATATATATTTATGTTCTTCAGTATTTCTCTTTTAGTTTTTGACAATTCTAGCTTGTATTACACAATCTATTTGTATATTTTGTATAACATTGGGCGATCTTTGAATTCTCATGTTTAGTGTTTGCCACCTGAAAGAAATGAAAACAAATTGATTTACGTTTCTAGGTCTACAGAGGGTAACAAAGACATTTCTAAGGATTTAAGCAGGATCTTTATGCTTAAAAACTCTCCAGTGTGGGTGAATTCAAACAATTCTGCAGAGAAGAGTGGGCCAAAATTCCTCCACAGTGACGGAAAAGACTGTCGGTTATCACCAACACTTGATCCCAGTTGTTGCTGCCAAAGTTGCCCCAACCACTTAGGGAACTATGGCTTTTTTTTAACATGGGCCTAGTTGGGGGCTGCACAGTGACGTAGTGGGTAGCGCCGTTGCCTTGCAGCAAAAAGGTCCTGGGTTTGAGTCCTACCCTTGTCCTGGGTCCTTTTACATGGAGTTTGCATGTTCTCCCTGTGGGTTCTCTCTGGCTTCCTCCCACAGTCCAATTAAACATGACTGTTAGGTTAATTGGTCTCTCTAAATTCTCCTTAGGTGTGAGTGTGTTTGTGAATGGTTGTTTGTCCTGTTTGTCTCTGTGTTGCTCTGCGATAGATTGGCGCACCCTGTCCAGGGTGTACCCCGCCTCTCGCCCATTGACAGCTGGTGATAGGAACCAGCATCCCACAAGGGATAGACGTGTCAGAAATGGATGGATGGGTTTGGTTGGCTTTTTTTAACCCATTAAAAAATAAAATCAAGATTTGAAGATTGCCATTTGTGTTTACTCTGGTTATCTTTGTCTGACATTTACATTTGTTAATTGATCTGAAAGGTTTAGGTGTGACCAAAAAGGAAAAACAAAAGAAACTGTTTGGGGCAGGAATTTGAAGATATTTATATATTTCTTTACCCTTTTTTGTGTCTCTTCACTAAACTGCAAATTTGTGTTTTCTCACTTTCTCATCATTCACAGTTGTTTTTATCTTTTAATTTCTTTGCTTTTGTGAAATTTTGCCTATTTGGGTAATTTCTTGTATGTTTTTTTTTTTAGGTTCAACCCTCTGTTTTAAACCTATTTAAAGCCATTTATGTTACAGTTATCGGTATCAAACTGCTCCATAAATAAAGTTTGATTAATTTAGGATCTAAACAGTGAGACTATCTATGCATTAAAGATGGCACAATGATTTCTTATAGTGCCCAATAAGACAAAAAGGAGCCCCGTTTTGAGTTTTCCTCCTTGAGGTCTTTCTGAAAGCAGAGCAGAGCGTAATGCGGCCAGAACTGCAGTTTTAAGTGATCCCAGATGCTTTAGAAAAAAAAAATCTGAACTCATATGCTGGAACAGACCAAACAGATTTTCCTATTCATCCCATTTAACCAAACGCTTCTCTGCTGCTGTCTTCATCGTTTTCTCAAAAAACGTTTGGTGAACCTTACCTGCATCTTCTCTGACTTAAAAGAAGGGCCTTCCCTAAAGCTCCGCTATCAGATTACACAAAAATGGAACACAACGTTTTGGAAAAGCCAAACCCACACTCTGGTCAGAAGTGGGAGTGGCATTTCAGAGCTATAATCTTTTCTTAAGCTTTACTGCTGTGAACGCAACAATAAAAACCCCTGCATGTGACACAAGCAAACGACGGCCCTGTTTCACCCTGCTAAGACAGACTATAATTAAATGCCGTGGTGTCTGTCTCCTTCCAATGGGCAAAATGGGAAGAGAGTCGTGGAGGCCGAGGCTATAGGAGAAGAGGTGGAGCCCGGCACGCGTTTGGCACTCCCACCTCTGTGAACTCTCATGATCCCCGAGGGTGGCTGCTCGTTTTTTAAAGCTCTTCGCTTCCACCTACCAGCGAAGGGATGTTAGATGGAAAATCAAGAACTCCAGCAATGCACAAAACAGGTAGTGACAGGAAGAAAATTGGAGGAAGATGCACACGGGGAGAACGAGATCAAAATGCATCTGTGAGAGTGGGTAGAGAAAGAAAGGGCAAACCAAAGATGACAAATCGAATACTGGAAGGCATCTTTATTTAGCTGCGTTTGTATTTTTGCTACAGCAAAAGCGGAGGGGTGCAAAATCAGGAATGATGGCTCAGTTCAACTCAGAAAGTTTACATTTTCCACAAAGCAAATTGTCATGCCCTATATCCCCTTGGCTCTACAGGAAACACAATTAATCTCTGCTGGGTTTTTTCTGCCAATGGGAGGTGCCA